>JASAND010008852.1:0-46853 GCA_030248195.1 Trissonchulus latispiculum | reverse complement strand
ATGTACTTCGTTCAGTTACGTATTACTCCCCATATTGGGCGGTTTCCGCTACTTTCAATTTTGACCATATGTAGCATCACCGTATCGAGTAGTTTCGCATACCGCAACCGGGGGAGCCCCCCGCGCTTCAGTTTCAACGACTTCACCCCGCCTCCCAAATCCCCACCTCAAAATTTCAGCTGTCAAATCGGTCAAACCTAGCAAAAGTTAGAGGGGGGACAGGTGGTGGTAACGAGGATGAATAATAAATAATAATAAACGGACATACCCTGATGAAAGGGTTGCCTTTTTTGGAAAAAGCGGCAACCCACAATAACACTTTCTGACGAGAATAAGGGTTTCCCCTTTTCCTTCGGAAGTAGCGGCAAACCAAAAAAACCACACATACAAAGTGGTCAGAAAAGTCGATTTTTTCAAAGTTCATTTTTTCCGGGCAAGTTTGGTATCATTCGAAAGCTCTTGGCCTGGAGATTTCAGAAATGCAAATTTTAGCTCTCAACTCCTTACCATTATATAATTAGTTTTGCTTAATTAACGTTTTCAAAGGCTGCATTTGACCGTTTTAGCTCATATTATGGGGTGCTCTCCGAGCTACCCCATGATAAATATATATATATACGTATATTCTTCTTCTTTCTCATTCATATATACATATATAATATATATAAATATATACCTTCAATGACTTCAAAAATAAACAGTAATGTATCAAAAATCAAAGATGTGGCACCGAAAGGAAGACATGAATAAAGGCAATTTGGTCCAAAAATAGATCACAGCTATATGTGAAAGATCGGCAAAAATATATAACGGACAGTTTCTAAACATTTATATACGAAAACGAAAACACATAAGAATAAAAATATGCTCTGACGGAACACGAAAAAATGCAATATATATATATATACGTATCAGGTTATTTTTACCAGGGGTGCCCCGAAAATGTCTTCCCCCTCGAAATCGCAACCTTCCGGGATTTTTGCTTCCCCCCTCCGGGATTTTTTTGGGGGCCCACATTTTTGCCAAAAATAGGCAAATTCTCAAAAATTTCCGGCTTCCCGGAGATGTTTTCGTAAACATGGCTATTTTTACCTTAAATTCTGGCATTCTTGGGAACTTTTTGCCTTTCTACGTGTAAAATACGCCAAAAAATACCAAGTGTTAGCTCATTTTTGCAAAAAATCTTCCCCCCCGAAAATTTCTGCCCAACCCGGGGAAGCCCCCCCCCCCGAAAAAACCCTAAAAATACCCTGCGTATGTGGGTGACAGATTTTATGCTGACATATGACTAGGTTTTAAACGTTATATATATATATATATACGTACGTATAACAAGTAACAAAAATGCTCCGCACAAAAGGGGATATGATGTGTGGTGGGTCTATGTCTATCCTTTAAATTCCAGTTTAAGTAAAGTCATAAATCCGACAGCAACTTTCGGTGGATGGTTCCATGGCGAAAGTTCTTCCGTTAGCTTAGGGCTTTCATTTGACACCGAATCTATTTAAGACCCAAAATCGCCTAAGTCCCCGCCCCAACACAGCACTCTACAGCCACTTTGGATACGTAGTTCTATGACAAAAGTCGCTCAGCTCACTTAGGGCTTTCATTTTATACCAAATTTGACCACTTTTGAAAAATTCTATTTTTGACCACTTGACCCCCCCCCACCCGACTGACCCTTCAAACGGCAAAGTGGGAAATGCGCTGGGGGCACCAGAAAACCCCTATGAACGAAGTTTTGAGAGGCCAGGTAAAGCCTACTATGGACCTCCAGGAAGCGATTTCCGACTTGACCCTCCCGACGGCAAAGTGGAACCAGCTCAGCAAGATGTGTGGGTCTGACGGTAAAACGGATACCAGGAATGAGCTGGGGGCACCAGAAAACCCTATGAACGAAGTTTTGAGAGGACAGGTAAAGCCTACTATGGACCTCCAGGAAGCGGTTTCCGACTTGACCCTCCCGACGGCAAAGTGGAACCAGCCCAGCAAGATGGTTGGGTCTGACGGTAAAACTAACTGCTGGAATCGATTCTCCGTGCCAGAAAACAAACGTAGGGAAGATTTGAGCTTTCAAAGTTGAATAGATAGCGATTCCTAAATTCTTCTAGAAGTTACTACTAGACCCTATAGCCCTTTAGGTTGGCCCACCAGCACCACTGCAGATCACATGAAAGCGGCGAACATTACATGTACATGTATGTACAATGCAACCATCAAATATGAGAAACCGGAAAAAACATCGCCGCCATAACCGGCCGGAGTGCAACTTTTTAACGGTATATAAGTGATACGGGGCTGAAACTTTCCAGACATATACACTGGGCTTTTTCTAGGCGAAAAACAGTGGGGGTGGGGTCCAAAGTGGTCTAAAATCGCTATAAATGCAGTAAAAATAGCCTGGTTTCTACATATACTGCTATAAACTATCCTAAAAAGTGCTCAAAAATCGAGTTTGAGTACCAAAATAGGCAATTGTTGACGCGGCGTTCCGGCGAAGCCGGAAAGCCTTTTTTGAAAAAGTAATTTGACCGGGAATCCTTAAAATTTCGGCATTTTCTGGGCACCTTATGGTGAGTGGAGGGAGAGCCCAAAAAAGTGGGGGAGAGGGAAAGAGTGGGGGGGAAAGGGAGTCGATCCAGAAAGTGGGGGGGCGCCCCACACCCCCCCTTTAGTAAAAAAGCCAGCATATATACGTATATATATATACTAAACTCGGTGTGCTCTACAATTTGCGCATGAAATCTGCGCAGGATTTTGCGCAGCTTATTTTACACTGCCTCCAGCCACTTTTCACACACACTTTCGCTGCCGCGACCCCTATGATATAGCCATGGGGTGAAAAAAAACCCACCCCCTTTTTTGGGGGAAAAAACCAACCCGCCTCCTGGGTCATGGGTTGGAGATGTGAGCTCCAAAACATAGCAGCAGGAAGCGCGACTCTTTCTAACCTATGTATGCACTGATAAAGTCATTTGGTTCACTCCTGCTCATTTTATGACATTTTGAAAATGACAACTACTTTTTGGTTCAACCATCCAAGAATTTACCAAAAGTTTGGACCGATGTAACTTTTGACTGGGTTGGGCTAGAAAAGTTTTGCAAATATCTGCAATGATGGCAACTCTTCCTCTTTGCACACAGCCAAAATTAGACCGTTCGCTGAACCGTTAGTCTGGCACATTGCCAAACGTGGCGAGGGAAAAAACCCACTTTGGGGGGGAAAACCCACCCAAATTTTTTTGAAAAATTTTTTAACAACTCAACACGGAAACAATTAGAGACTATAGCACGGTACTATCGAGCACATTGCAAATCACATCCTATGCGGTCAGATTCGGACAATTTTGCTTACCTGGCTAGCTAGGTGCTAAAAACCTTAAAAGTGCCATTTCGCTGCTGGAGGACCCAATACAGGTACAATTGTGGATTTTAACAGCCAATTCTACGTAAAAAACCATTCTCTACACGATAGAATAATAAGTTTTATGAAATTACATCATTTTTAGCATTTTTCAAAAATTGCCCTATGTTTATGTGTTAAACTTTATGAAACCTGGCCAGTTGATGCAGCATTTTCAACGGCACATGAGATCTCAAAAAAAGCTACTTAGATCGGGTTTTTTGGCGAATTTTACACTGGAAGTGTCAGAATTGCGATAGAACAATTTTTAAGACCTGTGAGGGGTGGGTTTATTTTCCCCCCATTTGGGTTTTTCCCCCATTGGGGTTTTTTCCCCCACTACTTTTTGCATTATACCGCTCTAATGGTACAACATAGAGAAGTGGAAATAGGCTTAAAAGAAAGTTCTAAGTACGCCAAGTACGATGGTAAATAAAGTTCTCAGATATCCCTTACAATAAAAAAGTTACAGCCAAAATCCGAAAATGTGGGTTCTTTTCCCTCATGGCTATATGTGAGGGTCAGGTTGTAAATGACAAGAGGAGTAGGTTTAAAGCGCACTTCTATAAAGCAGCTTCGCTGAACAACCCAATCCAAGAACAACCCAACCTTTTTAGAGCCAAAAAGTTAGCTAAGTTTTGCCAAAAAATGGTCATTTTTGAAAATGTTTCTCAACTGTGACTTAAATCGCTTTAAAAACTTAACATATATAACCCAAAACATTGCCGAATTTCACCATTTTTACTCTAAATTTTCAAAAATTTTAACGAGATTTTCGCTATTTTAGCGTAAAAAGACACCTAAATTTAGTCATTTTTAGCGGTTTTGGCAGTTGTTACACAAAAAACTCAATTTTGTTTAAACATATATATGCCTTAGGGATCGACCGGATATCCGGATCCGGATCCTGCCGGATATTGCATATCCGGATCCGGATCCGGCAGCAAAACCATCCGGATCCGGATCTTTTTTGAATTAACGAAACAAAGGAAATTTATTGGTGAAACTGAGAAATAAATGTCAAGATTGCTCTAAATTAATTTCTAGAAGCAATTTAGTTGTGTTAAGAGTCTGGCTTTTACTGGGGGCTGCCGGCTGCCGCCCCCAGACCCCCTTTTATCTTCTTAGTATTCAGTTGAAACTAATGTTTTTCAGTAGACTTTGATATTTTATTAGATACACTAATATTTTATGTACATACTTTATGTTGAGTTAATTTCTATTTATAATTATATTTTTATGAATGAATACAAGTAGGTTAAATTAGGTTATTTCAAAACTTGTGTAAAGTCATAAACAAGGTGCGACAATTTATATATACCATTAACTAGTAGGGGTTTTCAAATCTTGAAATCTTTTTGAATGAATTTTAAAACTGTTTTAATAAAGTTTTTCATGAAATTTATTCTCGGAAATATATAGCAATACATTTTTGCAGGTCTGTACCGCATTTATCCAATGCATGTTTAAGTCGCAGGATACGGGGTGAACTTATTCAATGCTTATAAAACTTAAGCTCGAATACGTAATTAAATAATTCATTAAAAGTAATTATTAATTCAGCAGCAATAGGCTTGACTTCTATAATTTCTCACTGTTCTAAGCTCGGACAATTCTTTGAAAATTGTTGACTTTATTATAAACTGTTCCATGTTTTCATGTATGATTCATGATGCCCACCACATATATTCAAAAATTCTTTTGATATGCACCTTGCGAAAATTAATTTCAATACGTACGTATTTTTGTTAAATTCAAGTTATTTGCAGCTTTCCAATAAAGTAAAATTGCTGAATTTTGTTAAATAAATTCATGACCAGCATTTTAAACATTAACCAAAGTTATAGAAAACCCCATATGCTGTAACAAAGCCAAGAAAAATTTTTAAAAATTTACATGTATTTTGAAGTCTAGATCCGGATCCGGATCCGGCCGGATCCAAATCAGATCCGGATCCGGCAAAATTTTGGATCCGGTCGAACCCTAATATGCCCCCTATTTGGTGAGCCCCCCCCCCGATGGGGGGGGGGGGGGAAATTTGAGCCACCCTACAAGTTTTGGCCTAAAAATTAGCCAGCTTCGGCAGTGCCCCCATCCAGAGGTGACCATAGGTGTAACGGAGATTTGGGGTGGGGGGGGGGCTCCCCGCCCCGCCCCCAACTTTTTTTGGGGGGCCCTCTGGAGACCCCCAAGCCTAACCCAAAAAAATTTTTCAATTTTTATGCCAAAAATCGCATTTTCAGCCGTTTCTAATGCCAATGAACATTCAACTATGAAGTGATTTTGACATTAGACATGGTTTTTAAACTCGAAAACTTGATTGCCAACATGCTTCCAAGTCCAAACTAAGGTCAGTTGTGAGTCAGAAAGTCTATAATACAGTTAAAGACGTGTATTTCTCGCAATAAAAAACACTTTAAACCAAAAATTTGGACATTTTGGAAAATTTTCGCAAAATTTACCCTAAAAATATATACCCAATTTTTGGCCGTTTTCAACCACGTTTTCAACAGCTTTATGGACTTTCTGACTCAATATTGACCCTATTTTGGAGTTAGAAACATGTTGGCAATCACGTTTTCGAGTTTAAAGGCCTTGTCTAATGTTAAAATTAGTTAATGGTTGGATGTTTTTGGCATTAGCAATGGCTGAAAATGCGATTTTTGGCATAAAAAATGAAAAAAATTTTGGGGGAGGTTTGGGGGGTCTTGCGGGGGTTGGGGGAGGTCTAAAAAGGAGGCCCGCCCCCCAAATTTGGGAGGAGGGGGCCTCCCCCAACCCAAATCCCCGTTACACCTATGACGGGGGGGTTGAGAAAATGGCAGGGGGGGGGGGCTACCCCCAAAAGGTGTACCCGTGTACCAGGCTACACAGTTTACCCCTGTGAGACCCCCTCCACGGAGAGGTCTGACCCCCCCACCCCCCATACCCGACCTCGACTACACCCCGCAACGAACGAACGATTTTGTACGAACGGGTCGGGCCGCTCCGATCGAATCTTGATCCGGGCCGGGCTCATGCTGGCCGGGCTCGGGCCAGGCCCATAGTTTCCCTGGAACTTTGGGTCTGGGGGGGGGTAAATCTTGGCCGACCTCCGAAATGTGATGGGGGTACCCCCCCCCCCCCAACCATAGGTGTGTTAGGGGGGGGGTGGGGGGGACCCCACCCCCCAAATGGAGGGGTCGCAGACCCTCCCCCTAATAAATTTTTTTCTACCCCCTCCCCCAAATCGGCGTTCGGCCGACCCCCCCCCTAAAAATTTTCAACCCCCTACCCATATTTTTCCAAGTTTTTAGCCAGAAATTCGAAAATTTTCAAAAAATTATCGAAAAATTGCGAAAATTCCCCTTATTACCTTAAAAATCGCTAAAAATTGCTGAAAATTGAGAAAAATTTTCAGTTTTTTAGCGAAAAACCGATTTTTCGCCGACCCCCTCCTCGAAAATTTTTCTTACCCCTCCCCCCAAATCGACTTTTTCGCGACCCCCCCTCCCCCTTTTTTGCCAAACCCCCCACCCTACTTTTTTCAAACCCCCACCCCCACTTTTTTCGCCAGCCACACCTATGCCATGCCCCCAACCCCCCCCCCAGAATTCGGACCTCAGAAATTTCGAAAAATGGCCAAAAAATGCAAAATTTTCTGTAATTTAGCCCTTTTTTCATCAAAATAAGGCTTGTTCTTAACGTTTTAGGCGCTTTTGCACCGTTTTAAAGCGATTTTAGGTCAAAATTTTAGAAAAATTTTTCAAAAAATGACCATTTTTGGACCAAATTTAGCTAACTTTTTGGGTCCGAAAATCGTTGGGGGGGGGGTTCGGGGGGGGTAGCCAAAATCAATAAAAAATTTGGTCAAAAATTTGGGGGGGGGGGTTTGTGGCCAGCATGTCAGAAAATTTATACTATTCTTTTGCTAATTTTGCCAGTTCTGTAAGCTCATTTGAATGTTCAGGTAATAAGCTTTAAAACGATGTATAAAGCTCTTTACAACTCCCAAAATTGCGAAAGTTATAGCGTTTCAAAAAACACCACAAAAGCACTGCACAAAAGGATACCACCACCTTAAAGCAAGTATCAGCATCATTTTTGGTTCCGTCAACTTACTTTTGGTAAGCATGTCTTCAAAGAAAGAAACAAAGAAACTATTACTAATTTTTAACACAACAAGATACCAAATGCTTAAACTTGAAACGAAGGGCAGAAAAACTTTTGAGGTAAAGCACTTACAGCAGGGTGGAGTCTTCCTTTATATATTTGACGTAGGCTGGGGGCTAAATTGAATTACTTATTATGTACTCAAATTCACCTAAAAGATTTCAAATAGAGAGTCTTGATCAACCTAAGCGGAAGTTCATGCAAAACACTTGAGGCCTTTTCGGAGGTAGTTTTCTGGAGAGCGAGCTATTGTCAGAATACTGGTAGGACTAAGCTAACTTTTAAAGAATATTCAATACGTCAAATTGCTACAACTGTAGCACCGTTTTTACAATTTTACAAATTTTTGGTTATAAAACAATTGTAAGCTTCCTACAGTTTTGAAATTGTAGCCCCTCATACAGTCCAAGTCTATAGAATTTTGGCACTATTGTGAGCGCTACAACTATAATGGTAACATGGCTCAATGTACCCGAACCATGCTACAGCCTCATTCGTACAATGGAACTGCACTCTACAACTCTACTGCACGGTGCGTCTTAGCTGCTAGTCCGCAGTGAGGCGGCTAACAGCCAGTAAAACTGATTGCAGTGATCAAGAATTTCTCTCCCTTTTAAATACTTTACATAATTATGCAAATTTGGTTGAATAGGATATAAATAACTAAAAACTAGAGAGCACATGGCATTACGGAGACTTTGAAATGTGTATACGAAATGTGTTTTATATTTTTGAGCCATATTACAAGCGACATGTAGCGTTTCTTCCTGTGCTCACAGAATTTCGTGAGCTCAATTGCAGGCGAAGCCTTCGAGTTGGACACGCTAGCGCTCATTTGCAGCATTCGCCTGTGATGATTGACCTTTATGATACCATTAAATTTAATTTGTTTAATTTAACATAGCATGGCTGAACGTCACATAGCTGAAGAAATGATTAAATATTTGATTCATACGAAAATTATACGTTTTTGACGCTAAAATAAGAAACGTGGCCATATCTCACGTTATAAAAAAGCTAGAAAGACCTTGAAAAGCAAAAATTTAGAGCTCAGAAAAACAAAGAAGAAGCTGCTTTCCAACTGTAAGCAATTTGTAACGGATCAAGGTGACGCACGGACAACCTTTCCGTTTCGGACGGTTGTAGTTACCCTAGCTACCCGTCAGCCTCAACATAACATCATCATGGGTTAGGGGAAGCTTTCGAAAGTCACAAGCTCCCAACGTGTGATGTCTGGGATTGGGTGGGAGCTACGTGAATGGGGGATTTGATTCACTAGGGGGCGCTCTTGGAAGGATTCAACTCACCTCTCGCCTCCCCTTCAGTCCTTTGTATTTCTGTTGTCGCGAACACCTGCTTTCTCCTCTATTGCTATTTCCCCATTTATTACTGTATATATTGCTCATTTCCCCCAAGCTCACCCCAGAGCCTATTTCTGGTACGTTGATCGTTGCTCTTGTAAACTTTAAGTTGCATACTGTGAGATTGTTTAGGTTGTCTGAGGGCTCGGCCCATATAATTTATATTATTCCTTCATAATAATAATAATAATACTTGTTGTTTTTCTTTAATAAATTGTTGTTACCGTTCTAATCAGGCTTGCATCTAGTCTGGGCTCCTGCCTAGGTAGATAGCACCTGTCTGAATCTGGGTGAGAGGTTATAGTCATTTCTTCCCTTAGGGCAGGTCATTACTGTTTCCGTTTGTCTGGCGAGGCTGTCCCAACCGTCTGCTGTGGTCGGTTCGTTATCTATTTGTGCCATGGTCTCCGCATCCACAACGTACGCCTGTGGTAACGGTGTTAGTAAGCAGGTTACGTTACTAGCCCCGTTTCAAATTAACGAAACCTGCCCGAACAGATGGGATTACGCGGAAGGTGTTAGAACTCGAAAAGTACTTATTTTGAAGCGTTTCGCCAAATTTATTTTGATCTGACCGTCAACCAACAATACGCGCCCAAAAGGAAGTAGCACCTTAAGGTAGCGCTTGCTTTATCGGGATTATTGATGTAGGATTTGGCCAGATTGTTCAATTTTGAAGAAATCCAAAGTGAGTCTTCTATGGCTGGCAGGCTATCTTGTGACAAAATTTTGGCACCTGGGAACCTATGATTGGACAGCTACCATCATGGCTTAAAAAAATCAAAATATTATTTAAGCTTCACATGATAGATTTGAATGCCCAGCGTGATAGAGCGTAAAAGGAGCTTTAAAACGATGTGCACATCTCTTATCTACATGGCTTCTATCAAAAGTTACAGGCGGTTGAATATATGACAAAGGTACGTTTACCATTCCCAACGCGAATGGCAATGTAAAAACCAATCGGTCGGAAATGAATTCTACAGGGCTTTTCATGATGCTTTTGTGTTGGATTTGTTAATTATTTTATGAAATACACTGTGCGACTTATTAAAAGCATAATATTTGCGCAAAACTGAAGTGATTAGTACGAAAATTTTCATTTTAATTTTCTCATAAATCCTGCGACCAAACTTGTTCAAATTTTGCATGCGCGTTTATTGGAAGGGTACGAAGGGGCAATGTTTTTAGTTTTTGTTTAAATTGTATATTCCGTGAGATATTGACTTTCAAAGTTTTTGAATATTGATAAAATACTCAAAACTGCATAAATCGAAAAACTGAAAAACATTACTCCTGCGTTGGGTTCATTTACACATTTGTGCAAAATTTCAGCTAATTTCATTCAGCCGTTAATGAGTGACACCCTTTTGAAAATGTCAGCTAATCCCTGTTGTGTAAGTCGCAAGCCAACCACTGGATTATTCAAATTCTATTTATTGCTAGCATTTAACACCAGCTACCACTGCTGAAAGTTTGAAGTAAATTCGTTGGAAAATAAACTCAGGAGAACCGTTCCCGGTAATGCAAGCGCCCCCATAAAAGGATTGCCTATTTCTTTCTTCCACGATCCTTCAGCGAACCGTTTTGCAGAACTTGTTGCTGACTTCGGCGGAGAGGGTTACATGAGCTGCGGCGGAGTAACAGCTATAAAATAAAATAAGATAGTCATTGTGGGACCTGAAGACATTTTTTGCGAATTAAATTTTCCATATTTTGTTGTTGCATTGCGACATAAAACCCTATGTACATAAATCTTCCATTCATATCAAAACCTGTGGTATTTCAATACATTTGTTATTATACCAGTCTTTAATAAGCAAAAACTGGTAACAATTATTTGTACTTGTAATAAATTTGAAAACTTGTCCTTTTAAAGCTGATGCTTACTTTATCAGTCGTCTATTAAGGCTGCTGTTATCATTCAGTAGAAATTGTCTCGCTCGTTGCGAAACTGTTAGTCAGCTTGAAACCATGAGAGCTGAACTAAAGTATACACGGTACCAATTGTTATTGCTGGTTGGACTTTATGTTTACAGCTACATCTTGTTTAATCCAACTCAGCTATTTCCAGTGTTTGCCAACATTAAGCCTCAGTGGACATGCAGAGAATTAACTGGTAGTAATGTACCATCATCAAATTGTACTCTACTGGAGGTGTGTGGAGATAATGCGACTATTGTGTCTATTTATACCTCAGCTGTCCAGGAAATGGGTCTCTATTGCGACCGGAGCCATCTGGGACCCCTGATAGCAACTCTGCAGATGGCTGGTCTTCTGGTTGGGTCCATCGTATTTGGACAAGTTGGTGATATGTATGGTAGAAAACCGACGGCATTGGTGTCCATCGCAGGTGTGTGTGTGTGTGTGTGTGTGTGCGTGTGTGTGTGTGTGTGTGTGTGTGTGTGTGTGTGTGTGTGTGTGTGTGTGTGTGTGTGTGTGTGTGTGTGTGTGTGTGTGTGTGTGTGTGTGTGTGTGTGTGTGTGTGTGTGTGTGTGTGTGTGTGTGTGTGTGTGTGTGTGTGTGTGTGTGTGTGTGTGTGTGTGTGTGTGTGTGTGTGTGTGTGTGTGTGTGTGTGTGTGTGTGTGTGTGTGTGTGTGTGTGTGTGTGTGTGTGTGTGTGTGTGTGTGTGTGTGTGTGTGTGTGTGTGTGTGTGTGTGTGTGTGTGTGTGTGTGTGTGTGTGTGTGTGTGTGTGTGTGTGTGTGTGTGTGTGTGTGTGTGTGTGAGAGTGTGTGTGTGTGTGTGTGTGTGTGTGTGTGTGTGTGTGTTTGATTGTGTGTGTGTGTGTGGGTGTGTGTGTGTGCGTGTGTGTGTGTGCGTGTGTGTGTGTGTGTGTGTGTGTGTGTGTGTGTGTGTGTGTGTGTGTGTGTGTGTGTGTGTGTGTGTGTGTGTGTGTGTGTGTGTGTGTGTGTGTGTGTGTGTGTGTGATGTTTGTTAGACAACTGAAGTTGAGGACATGGGATAGAAGATCTAGTGATTCTTTCAATGTTGCTCTTTAGCAAAGTTTAAGTTTAATTTAAGGGGGCGCTTCCATTATCGGAAATAGATGTAAGATTTGGGTAGATTGTATGTTTTGAAAATTTACCATTTACCTTTACCATTGCTTTCTCTCTCTTCGCGGGGATCAGACTTTCTGCCTTGCTTTTTGCGCATAACTAAGTCATGAAGTAGCTGTCCAATCCATTCTGCAACATGTGTAGCCAAATTTTATAGCCTGCCTCCCAAAATAGGATCAGTAAGATTCGTTTAAGTTGCACTGACCAACCACTCAAATTTTACACGTAATACGTTTAAGCGGAACAGCTGCCTTAAAAAACAATAATGCTACGTAAATATAGTATAGGATCGTCCAGTCAGCACAAAAGTAGCAAACAATATACAGTACCTTTGGAATAATGCTGTTAGCGTTAAATGTATGTAAAAAAGTTGAATTCAATGTTTTAAACAAACAATTTCTGCTATTTTAGGTATGATAGCGTGTACATTTGGTTCCACATTCACCTACGTGTGGCAAACGCTGGCAGCGACTCGATGTTTGGTCGGATTCTTCACCGGCGGCTACGTCATCGGCGTCTTCACTCTGGTCATGGAAATGCTGGAACCCCAACATCGAGTTTTTGTCAGGAGTGTGGTTAACTTCTGGGGAGGCTCACGAATTATCTACGCTGGCATTGCCTATGCAACACTAAACTGGAGGGATACATTTAGAATCCTAAGCGCAATAACATCGCCAATACTGCTCATCGTTGCATTTTTGGTGCAAGAGTCACCACGATGGCTTGCACAGCATCACAAGATCAAAGAAGCCGAAAGAGCACTAACTAAGATTGCCCATTTCAACCACACAGTTGTCTTAGAAAATGAGATTACAGCTTTAGAAAAATCTGCCGGGCAGGATAGAAAATATACCTACAAAGACTTATTTGTTACTCCTGAGTTACGCCTGAGAACATTGTTATGTGCCTTTGTGTACTTTTCCTGTGCTTGCGTCAGCTATGGCATGGATTTGAAGACAGGAAAATTAGCTGATAATATCTACTTAAATACGGTATTAATTGGGGTTTGCATCATGTTGGGGAAACCAGTAATCTTCTTTGTGGACACTTACTGGCCAGGATTCAACCGTCGCCTGCTGCACCAAGTTTCCATGACAGCAACTCTGGTGTGCCTGGCAATCATAACAATTTTGATAAACTTCGAAGGACCTGTTATCAAAACCCTTATAACTGTGGTCTCTTTAATAGGTGAGAAAACTCATAGTATGATTATAGGTAAATTTACAGTATGCTTATATATGTTTTGGTAAACTTTTTACTGACGGAGTGGAGTTCATTGCCGACAATCCCTAAAAAATGGCTGAAACCAAGGAAAATGCAACCGAACTTGTGCAAATTGGGTATAATTGTTCGATTCAACTTGATTCAATTGGCAGAATTTAAGGGAAGGCCACGATTTGATTCGCATTGCGTAGTGGACACTTCTTTTACCATACTTTGTCGTTTCATGTAATACTTGGTTTCAAGTGAGACAGAGCAAAAATACTGCTAATATACATACTTGGTCTATTGTTAGAACTGTTTGCATTTGTTATAGGGATGGTGGTTCTGGAATGGGTTTGGGACGCCGTCTATCTGTACGGGGTGGAACTTTTCCCCACAGTTGTTCGGAGCCAAGGCTTTGCTGTTAGTGCTGTGTTTGGCAGACTTGGCAACACTGTAGCCCCATACATTGTATACTTGTCCGACTTTTGGGCACCGGCCTCGTTTCTGGTATTTATCTTTCTGGGAGTGACTGTGGTAATAGTGTCCTGCTGTTGGTTGCCGGACACGAAAGGACTGGAGCTGCCGGACACTCTTGAACTGAAAACGATGCCTCTGGCCTATGAAATAACCGCTACGGACCGCTTATTGGAAGATCAGACTACTTAACATTATAGGCTACATAGTACATGACTTCCAATCGTAGAAATATATTAAAGATCAATAGCGCGCATGCGTGTTTTCCACTACTAAATTTCTAATGTCTTATCTGAATATACTTGAATATATTTGTACATGAGAAGGAGCATAAGTTGGTCAAAAGGTCAGTTGGGTGAAATCAAGAGTTTGACAGGGCTTATATTGTTGAGTGTGCTACAAAGTAGTGGAATTAAAGTTTTGCTGCTCTAATGTAATTAGAATTATAGTTATTTAATAAAAATAGCTTTGAAATTAACTACCATAGGCTTGAGAATAAGAAGCAAGGGCCTAAATCACAGGATTCAAGCAGAAATTAAGCTAATGAACTAGTCAAAGTACTTAAGGTGGTGGCATCGTATACCGCACTGGCGCAGACGGCAAAATTTGAAATGACAACCTATATATTTCACCACATCAAAGCATTTAAAGTACAAAAACTTTTATGTTCTGAAGAAATATAGGTGTCTTAGTTGGAAGCTAACTCAAAAATTAAAAACGTTAAAATGAAACCAGTAAAATGAGCCGGGAAAAACCCAATTCCAGACATATACGTTGGAAGAGCTATATTACTTGACGAAAGATTTCCCAACTCATGATGGCGTTATGTTGAACAAAGTGGGTAGCTAGGGTAAAATAGGTAACTATTCTACTCCCCCGGTACCCTTCACTCCTAAATCATATCGAAACATTACTATTATGTGTTATTTTATGTTGCCAGAGATCCAAAAGCATTAAATGCACATAGAATATGTGATATTAAATGAACAATTTCATTTCTGGCAAATTTCAATTTTCCGTTGCTGCACTTATGCTGTACGCTGTCCATTCATTGTATGTAGACTGGTCCGAGCATGAAAGCTTAAAAACTGTTAACTTAAATTCTTTAAGTTTTAGTCGGAATTGTGTCTACTGCTATAACCAATGGTAAAAAATTCAAAAGCTACCTAAAATTAAAAAACTCAGGACAATAAATTTTCAAGGAATTTTTGTTTCTTTCTCATACACGATTATAACTTTTATCAGCATGATTGGGAGCATTCATTAGCCAGGTCTTCAAGTGACGTTTCCGGTCACTGCGATTATTTGTTTTAAATTTATCCCTCTAAATATGATAAACGATACCAGCACCTTAAAATACGTTGCGTAAAATAATAAAGCAGCTAAAATGCTAGAACAATTATGCTGGTTACTGATTTTTGCTCACACTATGTTCAAATTACCCCATTCCTACCTAAACAGAATCCTATATCTTGAATCTGGGCTGAAATGCCCTGAAACTAGATTTTATGCTAACCAAATGTAGATAGATGTGTGGCGACCAAGATCGCAATCGATATAGATTGGTCTGGTTTTTCCAAGAGTTTGATAAGAGTGACCAAAATAAAGGATCGAGTGAGATTAAAATCTGTTGTGAAGAAGAAAACAGTCAGACAGCAACATCATCAACTTTGCTCAGAAGTAGGGTTAAAACTGAAACAGCAGTTTTTTGTCGCAATCATTAAAACCGGTAGTGGATTTATAAGTTTAAACTAGGAAACGGACGCAGTAATTGTGTCTCATGATGTGCAGCAGATCCGAAAAGATGTTTGTTTTGTTGTAAGTGGTGACCAGAGAATTATGAGAGCTGAACTAAAGTATACCCACTACCAGCTGTTATTAATGTTTGGAGTTTACTCTTATGGCTATATTTTGTTGAGCTCAACTCATTTATTCCCTGTGTTTGCCAACATCAGACCTGAGTGGACCTGCGGTGAATTAACCGGCAATGACGCGCCCTCTTCAAATTGCACTCTGCTGGAAATGTGTGGAGACAATGCGACCATTGTGTCCATTTATACCTCAGCTGTCCAGGAAATGGGTCTCTATTGCGACCGGAGCCATCTGGGACCCCTGATAGCAACTCTCCAGATGGCGGGTCTTCTGGTTGGATCCATTGCATTTGGTCCGGTTGGCGACATGCATGGTAGAAAACCAACGGCAATCATCTCCATTGCAGGTGAATCAAGCAGGGGTAGCGTGCAGAAAATAAAGATACAATTGCTTTGTTTCTATGTTTAAAGTCAGCATTGTGGTTAAGGAGGTGAGGATTGCGACGTTTCGAAGTTTTACATATTTTGTAGCTACCATGGGTCTGCAGAACAAGACAAGTGCCTTTGTTGCAAAACTTTTCCTATCATTCACAATAGCCCTCCGTGCCGGTGTTCACACAAATCTAACATGCAAATAAGTCACCAAAGAAATGTGTCGTCATATACTGAACTTACCGTTCACTGCACAAATCAGGCGCATAGATATTGTGAAAATGGGAAAATTGTGCTGAAAAAAGAAATTTTTAGCTTGCATATAAACCGATACTGTGAAATTGTTGAAATTTTTTAAAAACATTAAGTTTTACAAAAATTTTTCTTTCATCACGATGATTCAGAAAATATATAATGTTATGGATCTCCGATGAATATTAAATGCAGTAAAGTGATCAGTTTTCTACACACATTTTTGTGTCAGACTTTAGTAGTGACCGAAAACTGCTGATTTATTATCGTAACAAGTGGAACCAACAGTTTGGGGAGTAGGACTGAGGGTGAGGCGGATATATTTATTTCCATTTATGTGTTTCGTCAGTTGTGTAGTAGTGGCAAAGCTTTGTAGATGCATGAACACTAATGAACCGTAAAATTATGTTAATATGGTAAAATTCTTAGGACAATTGAAAAACTTTGAAGCGATTGAAGCAAAATACTGTGAAAAATAATCATTCTATATATACTGTAACCCTCTCTGGACTCCGTAGCTGACAAATAGCATTGGAGCAGCGATTGTCGAACGTACTTCTGTCTCAGCACAGCTCCCACGCATATCAGTGGATATCAGAGTAGTGTGTCTACACGTTGACAAGTCCGAGGTTTGACCTCAATGCAGGATGCTGTAGGCAGAGCTTGGCCGCTTACTCTTCCTATTATAAATGATTGGTACTTACTTTAACGGCAACAGCGATTCGGCATATTTCAGGCATGACAGCGTGCACGTTTAGTTCCACATTCACCTATGCATGGCAAACGCTGGCAGCGACCCGATTCCTGGTTGGATTCTTTTCTGGTGGCTATTTTGTTGGCGTCTTTACTTTGGTCATGGAAATGCTCGAACCCCAACATCGAGTTTTTGTCAGGAGTGTGGTTAACTTCTGGGGCGGTTCGCGGATTATCTACGCTGGGATTGCCTATGCAACCCTAAATTGGAGAGATACATTTAGAATCTTAAGCGCAATAACATCGCCAATATTGCTCATCGTTGCATTTTTGGTGCAAGAGTCACCACGTTGGCTTGCACAGCATCACAAGATCAAAGCAGCCGAAAGAGCACTAACTAAGATTGCCCATTTCAACCATACAGTTGTTTTGGAAAATGAGATATTGGCTTTGGAAAAATCTGCCGGGCAGGATAGAAAATATACCTACAAAGACTTATTTGTTACTCCTGAGTTACGCCTGAGAACATTGTTATGTGCCTTTGTGTACTTTTCCTGTGCTTGCGTCAGCTATGGCATGGATTTGAAGACAGGAAAATTAGCTGATAATATCTACTTAAATACGGTATTAATTGGGGTTTGCATCATGTTGGGGAAACCAGTAATCTTCTTTGTGGACACTTATTGGCCAGGATTCAACCGTCGCCTATTGCACCAAGTTTCAATGACGGCTACTCTCGTATGCCTCGCAATCATAACAGTTCTGATAAACTTCGAAGGACCTGTCATCAAAACCTTGATAACTGTGATCTCTTTAATAGGTGAGAAAACTTATGATTATAGTTTTGGTAAGTTTATTAACCGAGGGAGTGGAGATCGTTGCCGAGAAAACTCCAAGAAATGAACGAAACCAAAGAAAATGAACCAAACTGGTACAACCCTCTATAATTGTTCGATTCAAATTGTTCAATTCAATTCAACTTGTTTCAATTGGCAGAATTTAAGGGAAGGCCACGATTTGATACGCATTGCGTAGTGGACACTTCTTTTACCATACTTTGTAGTTTCGTGTAATACTTGGTTTTATGAGAGAAAAAAGAAGAAGACTATTAATATACATTCTAGTTCTGTTGTTATAACTGTTCTGAATTTGTCATAGGGATGGTGGTTCTGGAATGGGTGTGGGACGCTGTCTATTTGTATGGAGTGGAGCTTTTCCCCACAGTGGTTCGGAGTCAAGGCTTTGCCGTTAGTGCTGTGTTTGGCAGACTAGGCAACACTGTAGCCCCATACATTGTGTACTTGTCCGATATTTGGGCGCCTTCCTCGTTTCTGGTGTTCATCTTTCTGGGAGTGACTGTGGTGATAGTGTCCTGCTGTTGGTTGCCGGACACGAAAGGACTGGAGCTGCCAGACACTCTCGAACTGAAAACGATGCCTTTGGCCTACGAAATAACCGCTACTGACAGCTTACTAGAACGAGATGATGTAATAACATAGCTCTAGATTTGGAACATTTATGTTGTTGAACTTTATTAACAAAACAGAATGTAGGGAAACAAGCATCAACAATGCAATTGTAATGGAATTAGTAAAATTTTATGTGAACATCTACTAAAACGGGTCAAAAGATAGTCAAAGAACAACTAATCCGCGAAGAAGAATTCTTATGCCATGGATTTGTGAAGACGACCGACGATCATCAATATGGAATGTAGTTATTAATTGATGTCCAAGCATTAATTGAATTAATTGTTTTATGTTTGCCATGTATTTGCCATGTTTTATGTTATTAATGAGTTGTCACTCATAACTTGAGTCAAGAATGGCCCTTTTCTCTTCACCACCTTGTACGTTTATCATTGACTGAATATGAATTAGCAGGAAATCATCAACCTATAATATGGAATTTACATGTCTGATAAGCCAAAAATTAGTAGTAAAAATTGCCTATAAAGTGAAAATTTACACAAAAAATGAAAAATATTGGAAGAATGTTCAATTCTAGGTATTAAATAGCTAAGTACGTAGTTAGATAGGGTTAATTAGTGATAATTAGTGTTAATTAGGTAATAATTAGTTAATTTTAGTAATTTTGGTTGGAAACATGACTTGGGCTCATATGAAAGAGAATTTGGTGCTGATTCCAAAAATCCAAACCCGACTCTTTAACTCCCAAAAGTAAGAAAGTTATAAGCGAAAAGTTTGTATAAAGATTACGTTTTCGTTTCGTAATCTTAACACTCCAAAAAGGAGTGTTCGTAAAAGGCCTTTTGTTTTGGTTTGACTTAAGTCAAACCTTTTTCTTTCTCCTTTTCTTTTCTCCATTCGTTGGGCCTCTTTCTTCTAGGGCCCAACAGTTGTCTTCCCCTTGAACTTTTGGCCGAAGACAAAGTCAACAAGGAGGAAAATGAAATTTAATTTGGCACTTCACGGCCCAAGTCCTGATAAGAAGGGGCCGTTGTCCTTTATTAATAATAAAATCCTAATAAAAAGTAGGTAGGTGGACGTACGTACGTGTATACTATATAATTATGTAACTTGTACTTTCACTTCGAAAATTATGCAATTCGCGCAATAATTAGTCAAAGTCCTGAAATTTCATAAAATTGTCCCTTTGGTTGCGTTTATGTGTTAAAGAAAGTTTTGCAAAATTTGCCAAGTTTCAGGACCCGAAATATATCAAAAAAGGGTCAGTTGGAGGGCAATAATTTTAAAATCTCATTAATTTTGACCCTCAGTCGCCAGCCGGCTCTGCCCGCCGCTGCGCCCCCAAGTGTAAAGGTGGCAAGCTTCTAGAAAGTTCTAGAACCTTCTAGTAGCTTTGCCTTAAAATAAAAGGAAAGTCCGCCCCCGAACTCGCTAATGACCTGGCACCGAGCTGTCAGCAAAACTGTCAGCTCTGTCCCAAAAATTTTCGTTTCAGTCAATGTTCGCTTTGAGTGCAACCGAGAGCGGTTGCTTTCCCCTTCCCTTTCAGTGGTTCTCCAGTGCCATTGTCATGGCATGGGGAATTCAGCGCACTTCCCCTGGTTAGGATAAAACGTAGGGACATTTCTGGCCTTCGGGCCAGAAAAGAGATTGAGTTTTCTACTGCGAACACTTACAATTCAGGGCCACATAGGTTTGTTATACCTGGCCAGGATTTGCATTGAGGACCAAAAAATCATAGGTATTCAACGGCCATTTTGGCCATTTTTTATGTATTTTGAGGCCTTGTGGCCAATTTTATATTATGTGACTTTTGGAGCCTTCGGGCCATTTTTCTACATTCTATGACGCCAATGGGCCATTTTTACCTGCATCTTTTTGGGCCGCCGAGCCCCGTTTTTATCAGTATTTTGGGCCCAAGGCCAGTTTTTGTTTCTCTAGCATGCGTGGGCCTTTGAGCCACTTTCCAGTTCTTTTAATTTAAATCCTTATTCTTATTATTTTATTATTTTAATAATGGGGCAGCTCATGTAATCCCTCCTGTTCGATGGAGGTCTTGAGAACTGCCCCTACTTTCGTTTTTCTGTTTTTATATCCGACACTCTCTTGCTATCGAGGTTTGTTGACCTCCGCCTTTCCTTATTTCGTTTGTTGGTATTATTTTTATTCGTATTTTTTGGTCAAGCCACGACCCTTTTTTTACCAATTTTTAATAAGGCCCGTTTGGCCAAAAACTTGGGTTTATATAGTAGAGGGATTATTAAGTGGGGACCCACCCCCTAAGTTTGAGTTAGAGGGTCCCTTTGCTACGACCCAAGATCATTAAGTTAGCAAGAAGGAATATCTACCCCACAGCTGGCAACTAGGAGTTGCCGGCCATATTGTTTTGTCACGGCTTTGTTAAGACTCAAAAATTCATTGTCTGTAATTTGTAATTGTTTGGTGTAGGTCGGTATTAAAAAATAATAGGTTACCAAAAGCGTGAAACGAGCTTTAAAACGGAGTCCTAAAATAATCACTTGTCTTATAATCTGTCGTTTTAAATTAATCATCAAGTGTTTCAAGGGGAATGACCGGCTTCCCCAGTAGTAAAACTAATTGTTGTTAGTAGTTTTGTTTAGTAATGATTGCATAGCAATCATTACTCACGTGGCTTTCTAAACTTCAAAATTTTCCTCAAAATATTACAAAGTTCTCAAAGTTCTGCGCTAAAAGTCGAGTTTTAGAACCCTAAAACTCGCATCAATTTCTCAATAAAGTTTCTTTAAATTAGCAGTCGATATCACCAAAATATGTTTAAAATAATAGCTAGGAAGTTAGAATAACAAATGCATTTAGAACTAGACTTTGTTTGAATCGTTCTCATAACCATGTTTGTAGTTACGATTAGTTAGGCAGTAATTAGCTAGGAAATCGTACGTTTGAGTGTGTAATTGTGCGTGTAAATGCGTGTATGACAATTCCTATGATTGTGCTTGTATGGGGGTAACTCACGTAAACTCCTTCTGTCTGACGAGGGTTGTGAGCTCTGCCAGGAATGAATAATGCTCAGGTAATAAGCAGGAAAGAGGTATACTGGTGGTTCATGTAAGTAAATGTATTCGAGGTTAGTATGGGTGTTAGAGTTGTTGGCCGGCCGAGGAAAACCCGGCCGGCGGCCGGCCGGTCCACTATGTCGACAATCCGGCCGGTCGGTAGGCCGGGTCAAAAGCAGCCGGCCGGCCGGCCGACCGGTCTTCAGAAAAAGGACTCTACCTGATTTTATCTGTTATACATGACCAGGACTAACTCTATGCATCAATTAATGCTAAATATTTTACAAAATACAAGAAAAATAGGGCAAAACTGGTACCGGCCGGCCTTTTTTGACCGGCCGGCCGGCCGGCCTGTTTGACCCGGCCGGCCGGTTTGAATCACCCGGGTTCACAAGCTCGCGGCCGGCCGAGTCAAAAAACCGGCCGGGCAACAACACTAATGGGTGTATTCTAGTCTAAGTGAGGCACGGATGTGGTATGAATATAGTATAACTGTTTCTTGAGTGGCAGTTTGAATGTGTGAATGTAGTATAAATGTAGCATAACTGTTTCTTAATTGGCACTTTAAGTGTTTGAGTAAATATTGTACAAGTGCAGTATAAATGGTCATTAAGTAACAATCCAAATGCTTGTTTAAATGCTGTATGAACCTTGTTTAGCTAAGGAATAGGATTACGTAGCTAAGTATTAGGTTATCTGTAATGTGGTAATATGTGTGTGATTGTTGCAAGTTTATATGGTACGACTAATAATAGGAATTGGGAATGTGACCGTGTAAATGCGTGATAACTGACTGTGCATATGGCATGTGTGAAATGCTGAAATTGTGCCAAGATTCATGTAGTGCGCGGGAAAATAATAGTAGGTAAAACAAATCTAGTAGGTAAGTCATGTGTGTATATCGGGAAGTCCGCAATTGCGTGATTGTGCGGGTAATTTATGTTTAGGTCCAAAGTAGCTAATTTGCAAATGAAGTTCAGTTCGCAGAATCTAGGGTCACGGGGACCCTGTGTTAAGTCCTTATCAGTCTGAAATGGGACGTCCTCGATTCGTCCGCGTAGGTCACTCTTTGTTAAGAGTGCGGACGAAGCGCATGAAAGGAAATCTCTCAAGTGGTTGATTTAACACAAAATTAATACATCGCTTGCTCAAAAGTCATTATTCCTGCAAATTCCGCATAAAAAGTATTAGAATAACACGTAAGATTAGTAGTAGACGTAGCTCTTGGTTATTAATATCATTACTTTTAGTTTGAAAACAAGATGCATTGATATTGCTATTCTTGGTCAAATGAACCGTATTCAACCTATAATTCGCTTGGAATAATGACAGCTGTCGTCTTTTTAGTTCGAAACCGGTACATGTTATTGAAATTTTCACTGGATTCAGTCATATTCATCTCAGGTTTCGTTCGTAATAATGACCGCAATGACGGTCTGGCACCATTTTATGTCAGTGCCTACGTTTGAAGACAAATCTAGCAAAATTCTGTTATACATCGTTCAGCAAGGGTAAAAGATCAACCTTGCTCAGCTGATAGTTGTTACAAACTTGGTTTATAATAATGTTTCACAAATGGCAATAATAAGCATTTACTAATCAGTAATTTTAATTAATATTAAGCAGTAATCAATAATATACCTGAAATAAGTAAAATAACAATTAGTTACGTAGACATTATGAATAGCCTACTAGAATCATCTTCCAATGAATGCGAAACTAACAAAGTTCGTGAATTTAATCCGCTTCCGAAGCTCGATACTTGTTGAAGCAGGAAGTTGTTACCTTCCCCATTTAGGACCCAGGAAATTGGAGGTCTTAAACCTAATTACTGTATTTTTATCAAACCTGCGTGTTAACTCTTTTCTAATTAGTTAATGTTTGTTACGAGCAGGAGGTTGTCACCTTCCTCGTTCGGACCTGGAAAACGAAAGGTCCTAGATTCGATTACGCCTAAACAAATTAACATTACGCGTTTCAAGACAAATAAATATCTGTCTGTTTCACAAAGGTTTATAAAAGTCCCAATTTCGCGTTTCTGAGTTGAACTGCGCAGAAGCAAGATCTGCAAGGCGAAATCATGTTGTAACGGCAATTTCGTGCACAAGGGTGCAGGAAATTGCCCGAGAAATAGTATTTCGCCCCAAAATTAATCTCTAACGCTGTGATGTTACTGAAATAGTTAAAATTACGGTATTCTCGCCAAAATTTCAAGTTTTCGCAATAAACTCAAGTTTGCAAGTCTAATTCATGTTCAGAAAGCCAAAAATGTGAGTAATGGTTGCTGGGTTCGAATCCCGCACCTATAACTTGTATTAATGGGTTTTAACCAATTTGATTCAGGTGCGGACGAAAACAGATCTCCTGCCTGAATTAGCCGAATTCTGCCTCTGGATAGTCAATTGAGGATCTTACTATCAGACCAGTATTGTGATTATTGGAAGGCCGAAGAGCCAGTGTTTATCAGTTGGAATCAGATTATTGTGGAACTCAGATACTGTTTGGAATTCAGAGTAGGCGCTCTAGTTGTGACAGAGTTTGAAATGGACTTGAAAGGCAGAGACAGTTTGGGAATTGCACC
The DNA here is from genome assembly GCA_030248195.1 of Trissonchulus latispiculum. Lineage (NCBI taxonomy): Eukaryota > Metazoa > Nematoda > Enoplea > Enoplida > Ironidae > Trissonchulus > Trissonchulus latispiculum. The sequence continues at coordinate 22,966 of JASAND010008852.1, read as the reverse complement.
GGATCAGTTTGGGACCTAGAACCTGTTGCGAACCTTTATTTTTAACGTTGATTCTACTATCTTTATTCTGTTCAAGAATGGGTTTTATCATTTCATCCTTCATTACCGAATCGGGGGTTGTTATCCCCCTGTCTCTGGCCTAGGCCATCCAATTTGTTATCAGCCATCGGAAATAGAAGATTTAAAGAAGAGATTAAATTAGAAACTTGTACTAACACCCATAACCGTATTCCAGGAAACCCCCAACCGGACCGACCCTTCTATTGACCCCCCAGGTGACCGAACAGCATCCGAAAGTGCTATTGTTACTGGCATTTCGGGCTCACCCACAGACCGGAACCTTGTACTACTAACAACTTTAAACTAGTTAATTTTACCTTGTCTGTAGTTACTTTTATTATAATAATATTGTCCTTGGTAAGGAGGACGGACAAAGAGTTTTAATCTAAAAACTCGAGCACAAGCATATAGAGATCGCACAGTAGAGTTTAGTGATAGGTCAAAGAGTTAGTTAGCTGATCACAAGAGGAAGAAGGAAAGAAGTAGCTGAACTGAGTTAAAGAGTCAAAACCTTGTCCCTACCAACAACTATTAGTTTGAGTAAATTGAGTACTGGCAACTCTGGCAAACTGTTGTACTGTTTTGCCCAAAGTATCTGAACTATATCTGCAGTTTCACTGTTCAATTGTGTGCAACCTAATCGATTATCTGTACGCATTATATTTATCACCTTGTTTATCAGTTAATATCAATAAATTGTCGTGCCTTGTAGTCAGTTTACTGAGCTAAGGCACCTAATCCTGATCAGATCACTGGAACCGAATCCAACCCCTGAACAAGTAAGTGAATTAATCTGACCCCTTGGGCCTTACAAAGACATCATCTCAGATTCAGGATCTTGATTTGTCAATTAAGATCTAATCCAGCAGAGTTCATTGTTACTGAACCAGATTCATCCTCTGGAAAGCAAATGTCGACCCCGCTTGCTAAAGAGATCAGCAGAAGCCCTACCCCTATCAAACGGACTCACGATAAAGACCCCAATCCAGATTGGCCGCAAGGAATTCTCAGTTTTGGATACACCACCTTCTGAGAATCCAGTGCCTAAGTTTATATATCTTACAGATAAACGTGCTGACCTTCCGTGCCTTGAAGTGGTTGTCACCCAGAACTAGTGTCTTGTTAGACCGAAACGGACGGAACCTTATTGGAAAGAAATTGGAGCCTAATCTTAGCCACTTCATTACACATTGCCTGTGTGCCAATGCCGACGGAAACTAATGTTATGTTATGTTATGTTATGTTATGTTATGACCCGAGTTGTGTTGAAATTGTCGCAGCGGTGACATATTTTTTTTAAAATGGAAAATATTAAAAATCAGGCTTATCCTAATGTGAAAGGTTGAAATCAGGATCTGAAAGATGTGAAGAAAAGTGTCCAGGGCGGGGATCGAACCGCCGAGCTTTGGTTTAAGAAGTAGAACGCTCTACCACTGCGCCACATCCCCGGACGTTGAGACTAGATTATTACGCTGATTTCAACCTTTCTGGGTTGCTGATATTTAACATACTCCCCTTGCTAATTGAAATTCGGCCTCGAATTTCCAGGAATTGCAGGTCGGGTCCTCAAATCAAAGCACCATTGTGGTCTAAGGGCGGCTCCCCGGCTGCCTCCTAACCCGAGGCCATATACTTCATTCTTCTTCAAAGCCGGGAGCCTTAATCAAATCACAAGAACCATATTAACCATATATTAACCCTTAGCACCACGAGGACCACCATATAACCAAACCATATCTCAAGGACCTGCAATTCCACAATTCCCAGGCATCACAAACGACTTTATCTCCTCAGAGCGGTAAGGACACGGCACGGTCGCCAAATGTGAAAGGTTGAAATCAGGATCTGAAAGATGTGAAGAAAAGTGTCCAGGGCGGGGATCGAACCGCCGAGCTTTGGTTTAAGAAGTAGAACGCTCTACCACTGCGCCACATCCCCGGACGTTGAGACTAGATTATTACGCTGATTTCAACCTTTCTGGGTTGCTGATATTTAACACTAATATAAGTGCATGAGTGTGTCGTGCCTGTGCGTCCCGACATACCTTGGTAAAATTGGCTGAAAGTTACATCAGTATATATTCCATACATATGAATTATGAAACAGGTACTTTTCACTGGCTTACAGGTTTACTCTACAAGAAAGTACTCGATTCGATACGCTGATAACGCAAACTGTGTATATAAGGGCGACATGCAATCATAGTTTTTGAAGACTCAACGTTTTTGAATTTTTTCAAATTTTCAGTCTTTCAACACCCTCCCTCTGGGTGATTTTTTGTAACGGCTGCTCCCTGCCGAAAATATTTTGGGAGCGGCCGCCCCTCAGCACCTGCCCAAGCCCTTACCATTAACGGATCGCTCCAGTGAAAATTACAGGTCTTGTCTTGTAAGAACTACAGGTTTGGATTCTCATTGAAGATTGTCCAAAAAGTTGATCAAAACTACAGGTTTCTTTTAGTATTTTTCACAGGAAACTCCAGTGAAAGGTACAAGTTTCCTTAGTATTTATTACAGGAGGAGTTTCATCTAAAAAACTACTATATCAGAGGCCAGTAAAATTTACAAAAGTTGCTTTTGTGTAAAATACACAGCAAAATACAGAGCAAAAATTTAGAACTAGATTTACAAAATCAGTAGTTCTTGTACAAGGCAAGGCAGACAGACTAATACAAAATTTTTCTAAATGGTTCATGAATTCTACAGTATTACTGAAAGGTTCAAGAATTATACAAAATTTCTGAAAATATTCAGGAATTATGTATAATTAATAAAATTAGACGTAGAATTGTATAATTAGGTGATGAAAGCAAGAGTTACACAAAATTTCTGAACGTTTCAGGAATTATGTATAGTTCCTGAAATAAAGCGGAATTATACATAATTCCGTTTTATACAATTTTACAGTAACATATTCAATGTTGGTAATTGCAAGCATATCAGGAGTTTGATTTTTGACTTTAATCGTTCCTCAAAACAATACCAGAATTAAAGTCATGGTGCTACATGTAATATGTGAGGTCAGGGAGTTGGACCACAGCACCACCACAAATTACGTGAGGACTGGCGCAATGTAACACAAGCCCTGACTGCCCTCGAGGTTTTTGTCCAGGCGGCTCTTTTTTAACCCCGGGCAGTCCTCGCCAGGTTTGAGGGAGTAAGAATTTTTGGGGGACGCCTGACCGGCTGGTGCCTAGTTGAAAGGAGGAGATTGGACAAAGAAACGCGCTTACTCCAGGCTAACCCCAGAGCGTTTACCTATAAATTAGGGTGGGTCCAGCAATAAGATTAAATTAAAAAAATAAGGTTAGGCAACTGACAATTTATTAGACATTAGTATTTTACAAGGATTAAATGAGACGAAACCGGCAAGTACAGACGCAGAAACTTACTGGCTACCAATAAGAGTGTGGGGGTGGGGAGACAGAAATGTAAGAAATGGGGAAAAATCAGAGGATGGAGATTGGACACCAGACAAAAGGGGAGGGATGTGAGTAGAGTTAGAACTAAAGCTAGGAAAGAAACATGAAAAGGCGTTAGAGTTCACAGCAAAGGAATCGAAAGCTTGGGAGCACCCCCATAACGTAACAACGGAGAAGGCAAGTTTGGAAATCCTAAAAACTTAGAACCACCGCACACGTCGAAAGAAACTTCTCAACTGAAGGTGGTGTGACTAATGAATTTTAGTGGGAAGGTTGCATTGCGAAATATGGATTGATATAAGTAAATTTTGATGTTGACTCTTCGACAAGCCAAAAATAACGACGTTTCCATGTAGTGTTATCTTTACGGTTATTTAAAGAAATGGGTGATTTTGATAATTTCGCGAAAGTTAACCACGAAGATAGCACTACATCACAAAATATATGTTTTCGCATCCGAAAACTCATCACAAATACTAGAAACTCCAGTAAATGAATAAATAACAATGTTAACTATTTTTAAAGGAAATTTACGGGTTTTGCATGGATTTTTAAGGGTTTTTAAAGGAAAATCACAAAACGCTTCATGAAATGAAATTGGAGGAGAGATAGTAGCGTCTTCCGCTACTGCCTATACTACATACGGCTATTCCGCATTGACGTAAGCGGGGTTCCTAATTCATGCGTGCGCTGGCTGAAATAGTGTGGTGGTTAGTTGTTTTAGTAGTTGTTGGGTACAAGACAGATTGTTTGTTGGAAACTTGTATTTGTGGTGTCTGTATTAATATGAATGTGATTATAAAAGAGAGTTAATGTACAGGTCAGTTAGTGGCGGAGTGCAAGGGATTGGGAATGTGTAGGGGTTTTTTTGTGTACAAGGCATATTGCTAGTGGGCTAGAGGGATAGTGTTGTTGTTGCGGGCTTGCTTGATGTACAAGACACTTTGTGATGAGCGAGTGAGTAGCTAGGCTTTGTGCCGACGTAGTAGCTACGTGGTGAGTGTTTGAATGTGCAAAGAGTGCAAATATTGCAAAGTGTCTTGTACAAATGCAAAACCCCCTTACTACCACTAACTCTCTCTGCATCTGACGGAAAGAAAATGACATTTTGCAAAGTGTCTTGTACAAATGCAAAACCCCCTTACTACCACTAACTCTCTCTGCATCTGACGGAAAGAAAATGACATTTTGCAAAGTGTCTTGTACAAATGCAAATCCCCTTACTACCACTAACTCTCTCTGCATCTGGCGGAAAGAAAATGACATTTTGCAAAGTGTCTTGTACAAATGCACATCCCCTTACTACCACTAACTCTCTCTGCATCTGACGGAAAGAAAATGACATTTTGCAAAGTGTCTTGTACAAATGCAAAACCCCCTTACTACCACTAACTCTTTCTGCATCTGACGGGAAGACGATGACATTTTGCAAAGTGTCTGGTGCAAAACCAAACGTCGCTTGGAACCACTACCTCTGCATCTGACGGGAAGACGATGACACTTTGCAAAGTGTCTTGTGCAAAACCAAACGTCCCTTGGAACCACTACCTCTGCATCTGACGGGAAGACGATGACACTTTGCAAAGTGTCTTGTGCAAAACCAAACGTCCCTTGGAATCACTACCTCTGCATCTGACGGGAAGACGATGACACTTTGCAAAGTGTCTTGTGCAAAACCAAACGTCCCTTGGAACCACTACCTCTGCATCTGACGGGAAGACGATGACACTTTGCAAAGTGTCTTGTGCAAAACCAAACGTCCCTTGGAACCACTACCTCTGCATCTGACGGGAAGACGATGACACTTTGCAAAGTGTCTTGTGCAAAACCAAACGTCCCTTGGAACCACTACCTCTGCATCTGACGGGAAGACGATGACACTTTGCAAAGTGTCTTGTGCAAAACCAAACGTCCCTTGGAACCACTACCTCTGCATCTGACGGGAAGACGATGACACTTTGCAAAGTGTCTTGTGCAAAACCAAACGTCCCTTGGAACCACTACCTCTGCATCTGACGGGAAGACGATGACACTTTGCAAAGTGTCTTGTGCAAAACCAAACGTCCCTTGGAACCACTACCTCTGCATCTGACGGGAAGACGATGACACTTTGCAAAGTGTCTTGAGCAAAACCAAACGTCCCTTGGAACCACTACCTCTGCATCTGACGGCTAAGAATCCAGTTCCGTTAGCCCACTACCTCGGGACACACACAAAACCAAAACTAATATTAACAAAACAACTGCAGACAGCTTCTACAACATTTTGCAAAATTCCAACTTCCATTTTGCAAGTTCCAACTCTAACTTGCAGTTTGTAACTTGCAACTTGCATTTTGCAAGTTGCCACTTGACGCTTCCATCAATCAACTACCGTAAGCGGTGAGGCGGTGGCTCGGTGCGCCCGGTCCTAAAAGTCCTGAAACAGTACCAATATAAAACCAGTGTGTTTTGGAACGGCGTATAACAATAGAACAATAAGACGGAGTCAATTTACACGTAGCCTTTCAACAGCAATTATGTCCTACAATAAGAAACTGGAAAGAAAATCATTCACAGTGAGAAACATTAGCGCGTTTGAATATGTTCTAGCAAAACTTCCAACAAAAATTTTCAAAGGTTGGCCAATTTGCATGAAAACCGTGATGTTTAGCTAAGAAATTCTGCCGAATCTTTAGTATGAAAACCTGTTGTTCCCTGCCGTTTAAGTCCCTGACGGAGGTCTTGTACCTCTGGAGGAAAGGCTTGAGCCCCCGTTCCCCAAAATCCCTCATGTTTAGATAAATTTAAAGAAGGACAACTATTGAGCGTGATCAGGAACAAAATATTAAACGAAGTGGCATCAAGAAAAGAAACGCATGCTTAAATCAATCGCAGCTTAGGGTCAATTTGCATTTGCTGGTAGTTTTTCCATGTATTCCAACCCAAGGCCAAAGGATGGACTAAGGATGGCGAAGGATGGCGAATGGACACTGTATATTAAACTACGTAAAAGCACTTAAGAAACAGCTATACAAACCAGGAACGGCGACTGCGACCCCTACCCCTTTTCCCCTCTACCCCTTTCTCAGTCAGAGTCAGTCTAAAATGTAAATCTCCATGTCCATGTCTATTTCTCTAACCTTTCTCAGTCACACTCAGTCTCAGTCTAAATGTAAATGTCCATGTCCATGTCTATTTCTCTAACCTTTCTCAGTCACACTCAGTCTCGGTCTAAATGTAAATGTCCATGTCCATGTCTATTTCTCCAGCCTTTCTCAGTCACAGTCAGTGTAAATGAAAATGTTCATGTCCATGTCTATTTCTCCAACTTTTCTCAGTCAGAGTCAGTGTAAATGTCCATGTCTATGTCTATTTTTCTAAGTTTTCTCATTTATAGTCAGTCTAAATCTAAATGTCCATGTCCATGCTTATATTTCTCTAATCTGCTCGGTCAGAGTCAGTATAAATCTAAATGTCCATGTCCATGTCTATCTTCTACTTCAAAGTGTGACACAGTCAATCTAATTTTAAATGTCCATGTCCATGGCTGGCTTACCCTTTCACCCACCCCGCCCCACACCCAAACACATGTCCATTGTACATGTCACGTAACATGGACATTGCTGAATGTACATTCTACATTGTCCATTGTACATGCGGTTAGCTAGGGGTTGGCTTCTACATACAATACAATAGTTTCAAAAATATGCAATGTATGTCTAATTTCCACGAAGTCTTAGCAGTTTTTAAGATTATTAAACAAATGTCTCGAATATTTCGATACTTGTTTTTTGAATATTTTATAATTTTGTACAATTTTTTGTTACAAATTTTTTTAATTTAGCCACTTTTTATACTGAAACTTCTACGTTTTGTTGGCGATTCGAATATTTTTGGGGGAGGGAATTAGGGAAGGAATAAAGGTGTGCCTGGGCAAAAAATCTGGGTGGGGGCATAGGTGAACCAGGCTACAGTTTACCCCCTGTGAGACCCCCCCCCCACGGAGAGGCCAGACCCCCCTCCCCCGCTACCCGGCCTCAACTACTCCCCCCCAAGCCGAGCTCAAACCCCCCTCCCCCCCTAAAACTGGGTCCAAACCAAGTAAAAAATGCAAAATTTTTGAAAAAATTTTTTGCAATTTCTGAAAATATTTGAAAAAAATTCGCAAAAATGGATGTAAATCAGCTATAAACAGCTAAAGATGGTTATTTATAGCAATTAAAAGGTAATATACGCAATTATAATTCACAATCTGGCCTAATTTTGGCTTATTTTAGAACAAATTTGTCAATTTTCAAGCCCTATTTTCGCATACGAATGCTATTGACAGAAGCTTTTGAGTACGTGTTATGTACTGTACATCGAAAAAGGGCCATTTTAAGCTAAAAAAACTTGGGTACAGTTTAGGGGGGGTCCCCTTCCCCCAAATTTCGGATTTTGGTGGGGTCCCCCGAGCCAAATTTGGACCTTCTACTCCCCCCCAACCCAAGCAGGTGGTACACCTATGGTGGGGGGAGGGGGGTACCGACGGAGGTGGGGAATTCCCTCTAAATTTTTGTGCCGATAAGGGGGGGATTAGCAAAAATTGGTTCTGTAAATGTGCGGGGGGGTTGCGAAAATTTGTCATTTTGGTGGGGGGGTCCCTCCCACCCATAGTTTCCTTTGGGGGGGGGGGGGGGGTTGGGGGGGCATCCCCCCCAAAATTTTTGACCAATTTTACCCCCCCTCCCGGAATTTTTGCCTTGCCCTCTCCCAACCTGCGGCTACCCCCCCCCCGCCGAACCCCCCCCAGCGATTTTCGGGCCCAAAAAGTTAGCTAAATTTGGCAGATAATTTGTCGTTTTTTGAAAAATTTTTCTAAAATTTTGACTTAAAATCGCTTTAAAACGGTGCAAAAACGCTAAAAACGATGAAAACAAGCCTTGTTTTGACGAAAAAAGGGTTAAAATACAGAAAATTTTGCGTTTTTAGACCATTTTTCGAAATTTCTGAGGTTCGAATTCTGGGGGGGGGGGTTGGGGGGTACCCCCCGTCACATTTCTTGGGTCGACCACCAACCACCCAAGATTTACCCCCCCCCAGACCCAAAGTTCCAGGGAAACTATGCTCCCACCCATAGGTGTGGCTGGCGAAAAAAATGGGGGTGGGGGTTTGAAAAAAATAGGGAGGGGGGTCTGGCAAAAAAGAGGGGGAGTCGAAAAAAAACCGATTTGGGGGAGGGCATAGGTGTAATTGGGGGGGGAGGGTTTGGGTGGAACCCTCCAGCCATTTTTCCAAATCCCCCAGAAATTTTTGGGGGCAGGCCCCCCCCCCCTGCTGGGGGGGGGGGGTAGTCGCGCCAAAGGCGTGAAAATTGGCCAAAATTTGGACATTGTTAGGGTAAATTTTGCAAAATTTTTCAAACAAGCCCCAATTTTTTGCTTTAACGTGTTCATTATCGCGAGAAATACACGTTTAGAACAGTTTTATGGACTTCTACACTCAATATTGACCTTATTCTGGACTCAGAAACATGTTGGCAATCAAGTTTTAGACGTTAAAAACACTGTCTAATGTCAAAATTACCTAATGATTTCATGTTTTTCGGCATTAGCAATGGCTGAAAATGCGATTTTTGGCATAAAAATTGAAAAATTTTTTTGGGGGAGGTTTGGGGGGGTTTAGGGGGGGTCTAAAGAGGCCCCCCCAAATTTCGGGCGAGAGGGCCCCCCTCATCCCAAATCCCCGTTACACCTATGGGGGAGCGATAAGAAAAATTTTCGAGCAGGAAGGGTCGGCGAAAAATAGGTTTTTCGCTAAAAAAATGAAAATTTTTCTAAATTTTCATCTATTTTTAGCGATTTGTAAGGTAATTAAGTGAATATTAGCAATTCTTTTCAATTCTGTTTGTTAAAATTTTTGATTTTTTTGGTAAGAATTTGCAAAAATTCAGGTGGGAGATTCACGATTTACGATTTGGGGGGGGGTCGGCCAAAGGCCGATTTGGGGGAGAGGGTAGAAAAATTTTTTAGGGGGGTCTCACCACAGGAGATAAACTAGCCTTGTTTTTGAAAAATTGCAAACTTTCCCATTTTTTCCTGCTTGGGGGGTTGAGGTCGTGTTGGGGGAGTTGTCAAGGTCGGATATGGGGGTAGGGGGTTTGGCCTTCCCATGGGGGATCTCACAGGGGGGGGGGGGACTGTAGCCTGGCACACCTATATGGTCCTTTTTTGACATAAAATCAACTATTGGCTTGGGGGGTCTCTAAAATCGGAAATTTTTACAAAAAATGTATATATATATACCCAACTGGGTTTTCCTTAGGCAAAAATAACGGGGGGAGAGTGGGGGGGGGCGAAAAGTGGATGGGGGAATAAAATGCGCAAAAATGCTTTGCAAATTTTTTCATTGGCATTTTTTCTTTTTTCTTGGGGAGGAGCTCCTTGGGGGCCCTTCAAAGTCAGAGGGGCACGGAATTTGGGGGGGACGAAAATTCTTTTGTCATAGAACAGTATATAAAACTTTTGTCATAGAACAGTATATATACCTGTTTCGGTGGGGGGGGGTTAAAAGTCGAAATCTGGCTTGGGGGTCTGTAAAGTCGGAAATTTTTACAAAAAAATATATATACCCAACTGGAACTGGGTTTACTTTTGGCAGGGGGAGTACGGGTTGGCGCCCCCCCCCCACTAGTTGGGGGAGGTCGAAAAGTGGGGGGGGGAATAAAATGCGCCAAAATGCTTTGCAAATTTGTTTTTCATTGGCATTTTTCTCTTGTTTGGACCCTATTTTACTGAACTTGTTCTAGGGATTTTTTTCTTGGGGAGGAGCTCCTGGGGGGCCCTTCAAAGTCAGAGGAGCATGGAATTGGGCGAAAATTCTTTAAAAGCTTGAAAACGTTAATTAAGCAAAACTAATTAACGGTAAGGATTTGGGAGCTAAAATTTGCAAAAATTTGCATTTCTGAAATCTACAGGCCAAGAGCTTTCGTTTCGCATTTTTAGCGTTTTATTTATTTCTAGTTAATTTTTAATTTTTCATAAAATTTTTGAAAAAATGCAAACTTTCCCATTTTTTCCTGCTTGGGGGGTTGAGATCGTGTTGGGGGAGTAGTCAAGGTCGGATATGGGGGTAGGAGGTTTTGCCTTCCCATGGGAGGATCTCACAGGGGGGGGGGGGAACTGTAGCCTGGCACACCTATACGGTCCTTTTTTGACATAAAACTATTGGCTTGGGGGGTCTCTAAAATCGGAAATTTTTACAAAAAATGTATATATGTACCCAACTGGGTTTACCTTAGGCAAAAATAACGGGGGCAGAGTGGGGGGGGGGGGGCGAAAAGTGGGGGGGAATAAAATGCGCAAAAATGCTTTGCAAAATTTTTGTCATTGGCATTTTTTCTTTTTTCTTGGGGAGGAGCTCCTTGGGGGCCCTTCAAAGTCAGAGGGGCACGGAATTGGGGGGGGACGAAAATTCTTTTGTCATAGAACAGTATTTTCAAAAATTTGAGGGTGGGGTCTGGGAATTAGCCATTTGGGAGTGGGGTCTGCCTCCAAAATTTCCGAGGTCGGGGTCGGCACTTTTCCATTTGGGGGAGGGGTTCCCCCCCAAGGTATATACACCTATGAACCCAGCCCAATCTGTATGTATATACGTATATATATACTCAAAATTTTCAGGTAAAAATGGCCCTTTTTTCCACATAAAATTTACTATTTCGACATGAATCCAAGGAAAAAGAACTCATGTATATATATAGCGTTTTAAAACTCATTTTTCTCATTTTTTAGCGTTTTAATTATATATATATTTCTAGTCATTTTTCATTTTTTTCAGAAAATTTTTGAAAAAGTGCAAACTTCCCATTTTTTCTGCTTGGGGGGGGGGGTTTGAAACAGGGTTTTTTTGGTTTCACGATTTGCGCCAATGCTGCGTCAGGAAAAATTTTATTGCGTCAGGAACAGGGGTCACTGCGTCAAAAATAAAATTTATTTTTAAACAATTTAATAAGTATTTTAAACATTATTTTAATGTGTAACCAATGTTTAACTACGTATTTAACCATCAATACACAGCATTAAACACATTTTCCACCTGTTTTTCAAATTTTGCATCTTTAAATCCGACTTTAATGTGTGAAGCATTAAGATCTAGAAACCAGCGTTTTTTTCAAAATCGGATTTCATCACATTTTCGTCATTTTTATTTTCTGAACGTCATTTTTATTATTTGCCAAACGTCAAAAATAAATTTTTGCATTTAAACAGTTTTTGTTTTGATTTTAGGCTATATTCATAATTTTGGTTGAATTTTTACCTTGTTGGCTAGTGTTGCGTCATATGATTTCACATTGTCCTGAGAGTATATATATATATTCTAACTTACGTATAGCCATGGGGTGAAAAAAAACCCACCCCCTTTTTGGGGGGAAAAAAACCCACCCGCCTCCTGGGTCACGGGTTGGAGCTAGGAGCTCCAAAACATACCAGCAGAAAGCGCGACTCTTTCTAACCTATGTGTGCAAAGATCAGGTCATTTGGTTCACTCTTGCTCATTTTATGACATTTTGAAAATGATACCTACTTTTTGGTCCAACCTTCCAAAAATTTGGCAAAAGTTTGGACCGATGTAACTTTTGACTGGGTTGGGCTAGAAAAGTTTTGCAAATATCTGCAATGATGGCAAGTCTTCCTCTTTGCACACAGCAAAAATTAGACCGATCCGATGCACCGTTAGACTGGCACATTGCTAAACGTGGCGGGGAAAAAACCCACTTTGGGGGGAAAAAAACCCACCCAAATTTTTTTGAAAAATTTTTTATCAGCTCAACTGGGAAACAATTCGGGACTGTAGTACGATATTATCGAGGACGCTGCGTCACCCTATGCTGTCAGATTTGGACAATTTTGAATACTTGGGTAGCTAGAGGCATAAAACCCTAAAAGTGCAATTTCGCTGCTGGATGACCCAGCAGAGGTCTAATTGTGACTTTTAATAGCCAATTGTACGTAAAAAACCATTCTCTACACGTTAGAATAATAAGTTTTATTAAATTACATCGTTTTTAGCATTTTTCAAAAATTGCCCTATGTTTATGTGTTAAACTTTATGAAACCTGTCCATTTGATGCTGCATTTTCAATGGCACATGAGATCTCAAAAAAAGCTACCTAGGTCGGGTTTTTTGACTCATACTAACTAAAAAAGAGTTGAATTTTACACAGGAAGTGTCAGAATCGCGCTACGACAATTTTTAGGACCTGTCAGGGGTGGGTTTATTTTCCCCCCATTGGGTTTTTTCCCCCGCTACTTTTTGCATTATACCGGCCTAACGGTACAACCTAGAGAAGTGCAAATGGGCTTAAAAGAAAGTTCTAAGTACGCCAAGTACGATGGTATATAGAGTTCTCAGCTAGCCCTTATAACAAAAAAGTTTCAGCCAAAATCCGAAAAAGTGGGTTTTCCCCCCATGGCTATATACAGTACTGGACAGAAAACATTGCCGTTTTACTGACTGAAGTCATTAACAGTCAGTGACACTTCCATTACAAATGTGTGTGTTAAACCCGCCTTATGTAAACAAAAAGTGTCATCTGAATGTGAGTGACCCTCATCAAAATTGTCAGTGAAACGGCAATGTTTTCTGTCCCGTACTGTATACTTACTTATTTTATACAAATATCTGGTGCCTGTTTATATGAATCATAACTTTGAGCATAAACAATGACAAGAATAACCCGGGGGGTCTGGGGGGCCTAGCCCCCCAGAAATGGCTTCCCAGTTTTTTTGCTTTTTTGATGAAATCGTTCTTCAAATCTTTAATTCTTCTCATTTCAAAGAAACTAGAAAATTTGTACTTTTTGAGGGAAAATAAGAATCTTTTGCTAACATCGCACGATATTTTAAGCATTTTCTTTCCAAAAATCTGGTAAAAATGTTGGAAATGTACGCGTGTGTAAGTTTTGTTGACATGCCTTTTTTGTTTTTCCAGATTACTTTTTCTTACATTCAAATCGCGACATCGGGGCTGCCCCCCAGATCCATCCCTAGTAGTTTTTAGAATTTATGCAATAAACGTTCTTAAACATACTGATACGTACATATATATATATATATATATATATATATATATATATATATATATATATATATATATATATATATATATATATGTAAGCTCGCATTCCGAGATAATCCGAAGAGAATGTTTTCACAGAAAATATTCAGCGAAAATGGTATGAGAAACTTGTCAAAAAATGCAATCGAAGGATGTAGCATGAAGTCTCATAGTCTATGGCTTTGTATATGCACAATATAATACTGATTGACTGTTCAAACATCATCGAAGCTTAACATATTATATAAATCACAATATAGAGCGGGGGTTTGGGGGCGGCAACCCCCAAAATCTCAGAAATTTTTTGAAAAATCAATGCTAAATCTTAATAGAAACTTTGAATTTTTTAAAATTTGAGTGCTACTTCCACATTTTGGCTTGGTCATTCTTTCGTCATTTTTATTTTGGCGTCGTCAAAACTATTGTTCATTTCTGCAAACGACGCTATTTTTGACCAAAAAAACCTAGCTAGAAACAGAACCAACACGGGGGTCTGGGGGGCGGAGCCCCCCAGAAGTTGAAGAAGTTTTGCAATTAAGACTCTCCCAGGAATTAATTTAGAGCACTTTCGCGATCAGTTGATGTGGTATTGAGATCGTGTTGGGTGGGGGGAGTAGTCAAGGTCGGATATGGGGGCACGGGGGTTTGGCCTTCACATGGTGGGTCTCACAGGGGGAGAACGCTATAGCGCCCCTACATAATATGGGTGTAAAGGCGTCTGCGCGGCCCCCTGGAGACTGTGTTGGCCTGGTGCCAGCTAATTAGAGGTTCGGGAGGGATAAAAATGTTACCATCGTAAAGTACTCGAGTACAAGTACCACCATACTTTTGGTTAAAATTTGGAACTTCGAAATTTTGCACTAGGCGAGAGTTACCGTGCGGTTGTTTTTTCTCGGTTAATAACGCTTATTGGAAGTGCATTTTCTAGCGAAGTGTTGGAACGAAGTGGGCATTTTGGTCCAATGCTACTATGATATGTTGGTAGACAGTATCCCCTCATACTGGCCATAATATGCAGAATATCACTAGAAACAAGTTAGTTGTGCTAAAAATTGCAATATTCCATCATTTTTTAAGTTTTGTCAAAATTTTCATTTTTACCATGGAAACTTATGAAACCTGCAAATCAAATTTTCGAACCAGAAGCTTCAAAAATGCTCAAAGTTGGCATACGTAGTTTGAGGTTTTTAGTGGTTCTAAAGCATTCTCTTTCCTATAGACCATGGGCGTAGATAAGAGGGGCGCCCGGCCGGCCCCCCCCCCCCGAAGCACCTTTGCCCCCCTGGAAATTTTGCTAGAGCAAAAATTTTTGAGCTCGCCGAGCTTAGCATATTGCGCCAGTTTTGTCGGGAAAAGTAGTCTGAAAAATAGGTTTTGACTTTTAATTTTTCAAAAAATCGCTAGCTCGAAACCACAAAAAAAAAATACGTCCAAAAACCACAAATAAAAAAATTTCTCATAATATTACTAATAAAAACCGCTGCCCCCGTTTTTTGTGAAAATCAAAAAAAAATAATTTAATATTCTTTTAAAAATAATAAAGATAGTGGGTGGCGGGGGGTAAAAATCACACCTTGGGGGGGGGGGGGGGCCGTCAACCCCCGCCCCTTGCCAAAAATCCGCCCTCCCCGAAGCAATGACCTATCTACGCCACTGCTATAGACGCATTAGTTACGCCTTCCTGAAGCATACGCAAAAATTTTAAAATTTGGTCACCATGTTTTTTCTCTGTTCTAGTGGACCCAATTTGGGGGAAACATGGTCAACATTTTTTACTGGGTGTACGCAGAGGAAAACCACTATTGCCATGTGATTTTGGCCCAATTCGGCTCAGCGATTTAAGCAATTAAGTGATTTTTACCGACTGTCAAACATGGGGTTGCGAAGCGTTTGGACTTAGACATTTTTCGAGACCCCAAGCCCCAACATAGAAAATAGTCAAAAAGTCCCCCAAAACAGCTATTTTCGGCCATTTGGTAGGGCCCATATGTAGTAAGTCGGGATCGCTGAAAAAATGAGCATATCGCCGAAACGAAGGATGTGACCCTCGGGCTGCATGGATCTGGTGGTTCCTCGTCCAGGGTCAAAGTTGCGTAAACTCACCTAAAACAACTATTTTCGGCCATTTGGTAGTCTCATCATTTCATTCCTGAAAACGCCTGTGCTCTTTGATATGTTTCTTCCAACTTAAAAACAACAACAAACATTTTCAAGCCTGTTCCTTCATTACGAGTGGCCGTAGCTCAGTGGCAGAGCAACCAGACTGTCGAGTCTGGGGGGTCCCGGGTTCAAGTCCCGGCGGGCACTTCCTAAACAGGCTTGAAAATTGTAGAATGTTTTCTATGCATACGTACGTGTTATACAGTTTGGAAGAAAACAGATCTATTTTATTAAAATTAATTTTTAAAATGGAAAACTGGTCTACTTTACAACAGCCCGCACACAAGATTAATCAAGATTCAATCGGCCCTATTTATATTCGTCGGTAAAAATCCAGCGCGCAAAGAAGTTGAGATCCAAAACTTTTCAGCCTTTTTGGGGAAACGGATTTTGACACATAAAATAAATTGAATATACATACGTATATATAGCGCGGCGGGGAAAACCCAACGCCAGTATGAGCCACCCATATGAGCTAGATCGGATTTTAATAGCCTATCTTAAAAATTTCCTAGAGGGTGTGTTATTGTAGCTCCTGCTGCTTCTCAGCAAATTTTTTGGGACTTTGGAAATTTTGGTCCCAATATGGGGGTCAGACAGGGTCAACTTTGGGGGGGGGATCACCCTGAACTACTGGGAAGACCTAGCCCAAAACGGATTACAGTTCCACAGAGGGTATATATGTCTCGAACTTCACGATGGTGTGTGCAATCTAGCTCGTGGTGCCTTAGTGACTGTGGTGCGGCATGGGGGTGACCTAGACTCGGCGGGAAAAAAACCCAAATTTCAAAATGAAATTTTTTAACCATTAGCAACAAAGGAAAGATTCATGCATTTCTTAGCTCAATAGAGCCTCCGGATCAATTTGGTATATATTTTACGCAGGTTCGAACTTCTATGTGTGGTCCAGGTGGCCAAAATCTGACATGCCATTTCAAGCCAATTTTTCAATTTCTTCAAAAATCGCAAATTTTCCACTAAAATAGGTCGGGGTTGGCTTTAAATGCAATAAAAAACACGTTTTCTATGTGACAGGATGCTTAAACTGAAGAATTTCAATTTCAAAAATTACCAAAATTTGCCTATGTTTACGTGTTAAACATACAAAATTTTCAAAAGTCAATTTGACATGAATTTGTGCAAGAATATTGATATTTTTTGATGCAGATGTACGTACGAAAAATGACCAGCTCTTTCGAATGGTATAGTCAAAACTGTTATGGCATGCTTCCAGCAAAAAATTCAGCTGGGTTTTTTTCCCGCCCATCGGTTTGGTCGAAAATTTCTCACCAACCGTAAGTGCTAGAGAGATGTTTTATGGCTCATTTTGAAGCTCTTCGCAAGGCCTCATGGTAGTTATCGTTAGATTTTCGATTTGTCGCTTAATAAATAAGTTACAGCCAAAATTCGAAAATTTGGGTTTCTATTTCCCGCCGCACTATACAAGAAATAAAAAAGAAAAGTAGTATATATAGGGGTTGGTGAGTTTGTAAAATTAAGGTGGTGGTATCCTTTTGTGTAGTAATTTTTTAAACGCTATAACCTTTTGCCACATGTAAAGCATGCCTGTAGTCAAAAACATCGGGTAGTGAGGTCTTAGCTGCCCGCCAGCAACGTATAATATGTGCCCGACCTCAAATTTTCACAACTGCCAACATAATCATAATCCCGCTAGCGACCGCTATAATATGAGTGAAAATGGGAGGGAGTTTTGTAGCTTGAATAACTACAGAAAAATTTTTGCCTTTGAAAACCATATATATATATATATATATATATATATATATATATATATATATATATATATATATATATATATTCTTGTAGTACTAATCAAAAATAAGAAAATAAGCTAGGCTTTATGGCTCCCGGAGCCGGAAAAAATTGTTGCCTGGGGGCCAATTGTGCCCAAACGCTAAAGTGGCGAAAAAAGTATAGGTACGTATGATTCAAAGGTGCCTTAAGTCAGATTGGGCTATATATGGGGCAATACTGCCTATATGTTAAATAGTACGCATATCGGGGTCGTTCAAATGCTATGATTTACCGGCCCAGTGCGTAATTTTTGGATACTGGCCGGCCAAAGTTGGCGAATTTTGGGCTCAACTTTGAACTTAAGTTTTTAGCTTATTTTACTACATGGGTGGCTCACATTTTGCGTATATACAAAGGTTTTTGCGGACGGAGAATCGATTCGAGCCATCAGCTTTTTGTCCGGTTCACCCAAGTAGCCGGACTGGTTCCACCTGACAGTCTCAGGGGTCATGTCGGCAACTGCTTCCGGGAGGTCCATACTAGGCTCTACTTGGCCTCTCAAAACTCTATATAAACTTAAAACGTAGGCGATTTCGGGGTCAAAAACCATTTTTCAAACCTGGTCAAATTTGGTAAAAAATGACAGCCCTAAGTGAGCTGAGTAACTTTTGTCATAGAACTGCATATCCAAAGTGGCTGTAGAGTGCTGTGATGGGGTGGGTGAAGCCTCCCCAAAGTCGGCTCAGAGCAAAAAGTGACCATTTTTTTTCTGGTCGTCGCTCAGGTCGAACTTTACGAGTTGAAGCTGATTGCTTCTGCTCCAATGGTCCTCGCCTTGCCGTGGTGGAGCAGCTTACGGACCCCCTGGTCCCACCAAATGGTTCCTATTCGGGCTACCCCTCGGAGGCCCGCCCACCCGACCCAAGGTCCCTATTCCGGGACAGCCTTTACAGCCAAGCGTGTTTTTCCTAGCCGGGCGGGGTAAACCAGCCTACTTCGCCCGGCTGCTCCTGGAGGCTGGTGATGTTGAACCAAATCCTGGCCCCCGCTGGCCATGTGCAGTCTGTGGCCTACCGGTGACCCGGCAGACCTTCTCCATCCAGTGCGCTTCTTGCCGCCGCTGGGTCCATGAAGGGAAATGCAGTGGTATCACCCCCGGGAACTTTAGAAAAGGACTATCTGAACAATTCATCAGATCATTCTGCTGCAGTGGCTGTAGCAGACCTCCCACCCTCCCTCAACCCAACCTCCCCCGCCAACCCACCGCAGCCGCCAAACCAACGCCCAATTCCCAGCCTGCTCTCGCCAAGCCAGGGTGACAGCAGGCCAACCCGCCGCCCCACCCAGTCGTCCCCGGCTGGAACCCACAGGAACTGTCTACGTCTGCTTCAGTGGAACGCTGGCGCATTGTCCCAGGCCAAAAGAATCTTCTTGACCAAACTCCTGGAGGAACACGACACTGATGTGGCAGCCATCCAGGAGACTTGGCTCAAGCCTGGCGAAACATTAAATCTGGCAAATTACAACGAGGAACACTCTTACCGAAGAAGGGATAGAAGAGCTGCTGCCGCCGCAGCATCAACTCCGGTTGGCGGCGGAGTTGCCCTTCTAATCCGGAAAGGAATAGACTACTACAGAATGCCAGATCAACTAGTCCAGAACTGCGACGAATCAACGGATGCACTAGCAATTCAAATCCTAGTCAACGGCAGCCTCATACCCATTTCCTCTGTCTACTGCCCGCCCATCATCCGGACCGCGGACGACCACCGTGTGCGGAATTTCGATCCGTCCCTACTGCCAAACACCCGCAGCACCATCGTGATGGGCGATTTCAACGCCCACAGCCCCATGTGGGACAACTGGCAGCCACCGAATGAAACCGGTGACCTTTTAGAGGATTGGATTCTGCAAAACAGCCTGCTGGTTGCTAACAACGGTGAATCTACAAAAGCCGCATCCAACTCTGTCCCCGATATAACTATTGTCGGGCAGAAATGGGACGGTGAACTGGACTGGAAAGTGTCCCCGGATACTGTGTCGGACCACCTGCCTATATTGATCTGCCTCCCTACAATCGTCAAACCTGGCGGAAGAGAGAACCGGCCAGGTATAACTTTGGAAAAGCGGACTGGAACCGGTTCTGTCGGGTACTCGACGATCAGCTCTCCCTGACCTTGCCTGACCCGGAATCCGAAACGGCGCATTCCCTAATGCGCGCCATCACGAAGTCAATCACCGAAGCCGCCAGAACAGCTATTCCTAAATTCCGCAGGAAGGAGGCTAAGGCCTGGTGGAATCCAGAACTGACTGCCCAGGCAAGGAAGTGCCGGGAGCTGCGGAAGGATGCCAGATCCAGCGATGATGCTAAACGGAGGTGGACAGAGGAAACAAGACGGCTCCGGGAAATGATGACCACTGCGAAAAGAGAAGAATGGAGAAACTATGCATCTGGCCTGAGCCTAAGATCAGACCCAGCTAAGGTCATGAGAACAATCAAAGCCATCGACGGGAAAGCCAATTGCCACTCCAGCGGGGCCATCAAGAAAGGGGACAAGCTTCTGTACACGGACTATGCCAAGGCCTCTGCATTTGCTTCGGAATACGCATCCGTCAGCCGGCTGAGGGCCGGCAGGGACAACGTAATTCTGAAGAAACGCAACCGAGAGGAAATGCGAAGGCAGTGCGACTGCACGCCTACTTCA
Organism: Trissonchulus latispiculum; assembly: GCA_030248195.1. NCBI lineage: Eukaryota > Metazoa > Nematoda > Enoplea > Enoplida > Ironidae > Trissonchulus > Trissonchulus latispiculum. Next base: position 2,789 of record JASAND010008852.1, on the reverse strand, counting down.
GCAACTCTCTGCAGTCCTTTTGGAATGTCCGAACTCAGTGCCGCCATCAGCAACCTCAAATTGAAGAAAGCCCCTGGTCCTGATGGAATCTGCAATGAAATGCTCAAGAAGGCAACCCCTGGGCTCAAATGCATCTATCAAAAAATTTTGAGTACACAAACCTAGCAAGATTCCGCAGACACTGGTGGGCTGGGTTTAGGCTGATAAATTTTCCAAGGAATGGCACTGTATCGGCCGGAATCTTGCTGTCTAAGTTTTGCTGTTTTATAATTCCATGGAAAATCTCCGACGATGCTGGAAACTGGTCAGCCGTGCGCTTAACTATGAAGTTTCACACATTTAATACATATAAAACATACTCGCCTTTAAATCGATTTATCGGAATCTAGTCAGTCAGTTTTAAGCGATAAAACATTCCACGGAAATTCACCCATTTGGCTGGAAACAGGTTGTCTGGGTTTTAGCTCCAAAATTTTCCACGGAATGTCGCCAATAAATTTTTGCTACGTCTAATCTGCGAAATCTTGCTAGGTTTGTGTACTCAAAATCTTTTGATAGATGCAAAAGATGCTCTTCTGAGACTCTGCAACAGGTCCTGGAAGTACGGTGAAATCCCCAGCTCCTGGAAACAAGCGATGATAATACCTATTCACAAAAGGGGCAAACCAGTGGACCAAACCAGCTCCTACCGCCCTATCAGCCTTACATCTGCAGTCTCCAAACTGATGGAGGCAATGGTGAAACGCAGACTCCAGTATTTCCTGGAGAGCAGAGGATTCTTCTCCCCAGCGCAAGCTGGATTCCGCCCGGGAGCTGCTACTGATGATCAGGTCCTAAGAGTGACACAGTCAGTAGTAGATGGATTCTCCCAACCAAAGAAGGCAAGAAGAACTGGACTGGTTCTCATCGATTTCGCCCGTGCTTTCGACACAGTGTGGAAGCCCGGTCTCATTCAGAAGCTGCTCAGGTCCGGCCTACCCGTCTGTGCCGTGAAGTGGATCCACCAATTCCTGTCTGATCGCAAAGCCTGTGTCCGTGTTGGATCCAAAAGAAGCCGATACAGAAACCTCCATCACGGGGTACCTCAAGGAAGCTGCCTCTCTCCACTCCTGTTCCTTGTGTTCATCAATGATATTCTGGACAGGATGCCGGAGGGAATTCAGGCTTCCTTATTTGCTGATGATCTTGCCCTGTGGTCGCAGGATGAAGAAGTGGCAAAAACAGAAGTCAACCTGCAGAAAGCCCTGGAGGTTCTGTATCGGTGGACAAGGAAATGGCACATGGCGGTCAATGTCAACAAGTGTGAATCCATGATATTTACCACCCACAACGCCGAAGCCAGAAGACGCCTGGCGCTGTTCTACAATGGTGAGCCCATCCCTGGAAAAGAATCAGTCACATTCCTGGGCGTAACGTTCGACCGGCTTCTCAACTTTGGCCCCCACGTTGCCCAGCTCAGGGCGAAGCTGGGATCCCGCACTCGAATCCTGTCTGCCCTTGCTGGAAGAGACTGGGGACTCAGCAAGGAAGACCTTCGTTCTGTCTACCTGACCTTTGTAAGGTCCGCCCTGGAATACTGTTCCGGAATCTGGGGTATTTCGGCTGCCCCAACTCACCTCCAGTCGGCTGAAAAGATCCAGAACAAGGCATGTAGAATCATTTCTGGCTGCCATAGCTCGTCACCTATCTAAGCTCTACAGATGGAGGCCGGTGTCCAACCATTCCAACTCAGATCCCTATACCTGGCCTCCAAAATGTACGAGAGAGCCTGCGGCTACCTGAAGATAGCCTCCGGCGATCAACAGTGGCTCGACCCAGCACCAGGCATAGAATTCTGAAAACCCAGCCTAGTTGGAGATCCAGAACCGCCGAAATTGTGGATGAAACTCCTCTGGCGGGGCGGACACGCGAGCCAGTCAGCCTACTCCCACCATTTGCTCCCTGGCACCAGCAAGCAACTTTGGAAGCCGACACATCAATTGCTACCTCGTGCAGAAATCTCTCCCCTCCTGAAAAGAGAACCATGGCACTGCAGAACCTCCGCAACCAACAGCCCGCTGACTACATCATATGGACTGACGGATCCGCTAAATGCGGAACTGAACGAGGAGGCAGCGGCGTCTATGTTGTGGAAACCTTCACCGAGCGTAGAAGGCACCTCGCCTTCCCTGCTGGAATGTCTGTTCCAGCTATAGAGCGGAGCTCATTGCCCATCAAAAGGGCCTAGACTGGGTCCTAAGATATGGAAAGCTGCACCGAACTAATTTGATCCGGATCTGTACGGATTCACTATCGGCTGTGCAGAAACTGTCTGGAGGACCTGCTCTGCCATGTACGTATCTGGAAACTGCCATCTGGAATCATTTAGATAGTCTTAACAGGAGAAACATAACGGCTAGCCTCATCTGGATTCCCAGTCACTGTGGAATTTCCGGAAATGAAATGGCCGACAGACTAGCGAGAAATGGAGGGAAGATGGTCCAAGACGAGGTTGCAATTGATTATCCTACAGCGTCAGCCGTGCTCAGGCGGCACTTTACCCAAAAATGGCACAGTGGCATTTCCCATGACCGAACAAGGTCAATCTTTGGTGACAGAGGCCCTGTCCCACCGTCCAACGAAGCCGGGCTGTCAAGACGTGACAGAATCATCCTGTCCCAGCTGCGAACCGGAAAAAGCCTACTTTTAGCCCAATATCGGAATGAAATCAACCCCACTGCATATCCCTCCGACCTGTGCCCAGACTGCTCCCAGGAGACCGAAACCTTAGACCACCTTATCCTCTCCTG
>JASAND010008851.1:0-27316 GCA_030248195.1 Trissonchulus latispiculum | reverse complement strand
CAAAGCCGAAATCGCACAAAACTAGTTTTGTGAGGCTCAAACCTCACAAATCCCGATCTGTGAGCCCCTGTCTCACAAAACTAGTTCTGTGCGGTTCATGCCTCACAAAACCCGTTCTGTGATGCCATTTCTCCCAAAACTAGTTCTGTGAGGTCACTTTCCTCACAAAACCCGAAATGATTGCAAACTCAATATTATATTATATTATACAAGTAGGAAAAATGCTCCTTGCAGTCGCATGTAAAATGCAATATGAGCTAAGGGCAGCATTTAAATACGTAAAAGACAAGAGTTAAAATGCTTAATATGAGCCAGCATCTAAATGGGCAGAAGACAAGATTCAAAATGCTTAATATGAGCCAGCATTTAAATGTGTAAAAGACAAGATTTAAATGCTTAATAGGAGCAGCTCGCTTTCTCGGGCTCACATTGACGCCTTCAAGCTTGTAAGTAAACCTCAAGCTACTCAGTGAGGGTCAAGAAATGTCGACTAAAATGTATATACACATCTCCTGACCTAGACGCCTCTAATAGTCGCTATAAAGACAAATGCAGGAACTGTCAGATCCTTATTCAGCACACTACACAGCACGTAATCGTAATGACGTTATAGCTCTAGCCCCGCATATTATAGCGCTTGGAATATTACGTTATATATAGTTTAGCTTACATACTAGTGCGATTTCAGCTGGCAGCTTGCTATAACTGACTTCTGAAAGAGATGAGCTGGACTGTAAGTACAGAAATAAGCTGACATGTAATACGTTTTCGAAATAAAAGCGTTTGTTTTAATTAAATTGCTTAGAGTTATCCTGTGGTTAGACAACTTGGCAAATAAATAGGAATTTGACGCATGTCACATTGGCGAAAATAACGGGCCTTGAAAGAGTCATTTAAGTGGCTGTAAATGTGGCGTCAATATGAGCCCGAGAAAGCGAGCTGCTCATATTAAGCATTTAAATCTTGTCTTCTGCCCATTTAGATGCTGGCTCATATTAAGCATTTTAACTCTTGTCTTTTACGTATTTAAATGCTGCCCTTAGCTCATATTGCATTTTACACGCGACTGCAAGGAGCATTTTTCCTACTTGTCTTCTTCCATTTTTGGTATTGTTGTAGAGTACGTGGCATCATATTCGATCTCATTTTGACCCACACAGGACCCACCCATCGCTGTTTTTGGGGACTTTCCCAAATCCTACTATAAATTTATTTTTCCGCTGCGTCGTAGGCAAAGGGGCCCACAACGTCGACACCAACCCGATCTAATGGACCGGTAACTAGAATTGGGACTAGGTGAGCTTTCGGCTGCTTAGAAGACTTGAATGCTTGCCACAGTTCGCATTTGCGGCAAAAAATTTCAACATCGCGGACCATAGACGGCCAAACGAACCGTCGTGAAATCCTTGCCAACGTGCGTTTTGAGCCAAGGTGGCCAGCCTGCGCTGAGCCATGGTACTCCTCAAGGATGCGCACCCGTAAGCTTAAAGGTACTACCAACCGACGTGACTGCTGTCTTCTGCTGAACTTATATAACAAGTTGTCTATTATGCAGAAGTCCGACGATTTCCCTGTCTCCAAGTACCTTGATGCTTTGATACACTAGCCATCGGCCGCTTGTGCTTCTCTAAGTTTACGCAACGTTAGACCACAATCCGTTCAGCAAGAACTGCTGAAACAATAGGATTTCTAGACAGAATGTCTGCGTTTCTTTTTAGCCGACCCACGTCAGTATTGGATCTCAGTGATATCGTACTGATCCAAGTCCATCGCCCATCTGGCAAGCCCACAACGAGGATTATTAATTCACTTTAAGCCACTGCAGCGGACAAGGACCTGTAACAACCCTAAAGCGACGCCCGTAAAGGTACGGCCTGAATTTTCCGTCAACAGCCCAGTGAATAGCTAAAGCCTCTTTCTCAATGGTGGAGTAGTTTATTTCCAAAGGCCGGATAGACCTGCTAGCGTAAGACACGACGTGCTCCACGCCATACCTTACGCTTAACCTGAGACATCACAGCTCCTAATCCATTGTCGCTTGCGTCTGTAATGAACTAATTCAGCATTGAAATCGGGTCGACTCAGAACAGGCTTACTTAACAAAGTATCCTTGAGCTTTGAGGGGTCTGGCTCAATTCCATTCCGAGACATCAAATGGCCTAATTAAACAACCTGTTCATGACAAAACAGACACTTCTTGGACTTCAGCTTAAGGTTAGCGTCTCACAGACGGGTCAATACTTCTCTTAGACGAACTAAGTGCTCCTCAAACGTGGCTGAATAAATTGTAATATCGTCGATGTAAACTAGGCAGGTTTTTCACTGTAAGCTCCTAAGCACAAATTGCATCATCCTTTGAAACAATGCTGCGGCGTTGCATAGAACGAAAGGCATGACGTTGAAGTGGTACAACCCACTCCATACCTGAACGGGAGGCCAAATTTCACTGACCCTTGTGGAAGTAAACTTGGATACCCCTTGTGAGAGCGATTTTTTAGGGGTAATGTTAAAAGCTATTTTTATGCAAAAAAACAGCAATTGTTTAGCTAAAACACGTTTTTCGAAAGTATTTTAGCAAAAACTACTACTTTCAAATGAAAAATTCCGGTGAAGCCGGAAAATGTTTGGAAATTTTAGTCGTAAAGCCTATTTTTTGGCAAATATTCTTACCCCTTGTGAGAGCAATTTGGCGACCCCTTGTGCACCTGTAAACAACTCTGGCAAATAAACGCTGTCTTTTCCTTATCCTCCTCGGCCATTGGAATTTGCCAATAACCAGAACAAAGGCCTAAGCAAGTAAAATACTTGGACGTTCCCAGAGCGTCTAAGGATTCATCTATACGCGGAATTGCATGAGAATCTTTACGCGTGATGCCATTTAGACGGCGAAAATCGATACAAAACCTATCCGAACCGTCCTTTGTCTTGACAATAACTACGGGTGCTGCGCATGGACTTGTTGACGGACTGATTATACCGCGCTCAAGCAAGTTTCGATGTTATCACTTATAACTTCTTACGTGCTTCAGCTTAATCGGAGGGGAACTTAGTGCAATTCGTAGCCCCCCCCCCCTTAAATTTATTGCTTGTACCTGTGTTCAGTATGCTTATGTAATATTCAAGTTTAGGGGAAATCTTTAGTTCAGTCATTGTATCGAGTGTCGACTAATTGGACAAATATTTTAATTAGTTTACTTCAGGAATATTGATACAAGTTTGATTATGGAAGTAAAATAAAAACTCTTGGAATTGAGATCGTGCCACAATTTACTGTATTTGATCTAAAATGCAGAAGTTTGAATCCATTCTGGCTCGGCTGGCCAACGAGCAATCTAGAGCCAGCAACAAGTCTGTAGCCAGCATTGCCCGAGATATAAGTGTAGTCATTCCGTTTCATATGTACATGCATTGCATACATTCATTCAAAGGACCAACGTGACGTAGCCCAAACACGAAGTCCAGTTTTGCAAACATAAGGTTAAATGCTGGGGAAATCCCCATCAACCCAAGCACTTCGATAGACCGCCGCGCCGCACGTGGTTAAACGTTAGTTTCTATGTTGTTTATTTACAGTTAATCCTCCTTTCTTCGCAACTTAGCTCAGTTACTAAACTAATTTTAACCACAATTGACTACACTGTTTTCCTTAATATATTTAGCGAATTACAGGAAGTGTCAATTTCTAGCACTCAGCGCACGTACAACCATTCATGTGGTTGTTGCACAAGTTTGCACTAGGCGTCCTTGACTGTATCTTCAATCAAAACATAACAGAAAACTTAGGTCCCTGTATATGTCTTCTGTTTTTTATATGCACAAAAGAATCATTTTAATTTTATCAAATGTAAACAGCCTTGATCACAAAAATACAGTACCAAACTCAAAATGAAGCAGTCTGATACGACAAAATTGTAGCAAGTGGTTGCACCTTAAGAGATAGATCAGCTGGACTGAATGATTTACTAGATTGGAAGGAAACTCCACCATCCTCTGGTCGACATATAAATAATAAACAAATAAAGATACTGCATCTGCTTGTAGAAAAGAAGCAAAATAATATGCACTGTCGCTGTGGAACAGGATCATGTCTGATCGCGCTTGATATCGGCATAACCAATCAATGGTAAATCCGCAATGCAAAATTCCACTAATTGTTTTTTCTTGGAACTTCATTTTAAAATTGATTTAGTCAAGATAGACTGCAAGGAATCCTTTGTTAAAGCCAACTCACGCCGGAGGGTCTGTAGGGGTAGTTTATTAGTGCCAGCTTAGATCGTTATACCCTTTTGGGAGGAAAGGAATGCTTACAGTAATTAATTGCCACAGCAATTACTCGAGGTGTTTTACAAGGCTATCACTTATCAGAACGTCCAATACCTCCGCTGTGATGAAGGTGCCGTTGTAGTCTGTAGCTCTATCTGAGAGGCGGCTGCTAGCGTTCGTCGCAGGACTGGAAAGCTGGGGCATATTTCATAAAACATTGCAAGTTGCGGATTCGAGTTGCGGATTTGCAAGCTGCAAGTGTTGCATAAAGGGTCAAGTGCGGAGTCCGGAAGTGCACTTGAATTGCGAGTCAAGTAGGCTGCAAGTTGCGAGTTCGCTTGAACGCTAGCAGCAAGTAAGTGTTTCATAAGACCCGCTGGAACACTCACTTGTAAGTGTAACTTGCAAGTGCGAGTAAAGTCGTCTAGTAGATTTTAACTAGACGATTTTCAAAAAATTGAATATCTTCGCTAATCTTCGTCGGATTTCACCAAATTTAAGAAATAACTGCTTTAATATGCTTTGCGCAGTTTGTGAAAATTTCAGTAAATTTTAAGTTGTTTGAAAAGGTACGATTTTTTAAAGAATTACGGTCATTTTGCATCTTTCTACTCGCACTTGCAATGCAAGTACTCGCACTTGCAAGTTTGCGGAAAAGTTTTATGAAACACTTGTAATCCGCACTTGCGTTTCAAGTGCGAGTATATACTCGCAAACTCGCGCTTGCAAATCCGCAAGTTATTATGAAATTGGTCCCTGGTGGAGCAGACCGGAACGGGCAACGTTTACGAAGCCGATCGACCGAATTGGCTAAGCCAGTCTGATCTTTCAAAGGTTGGAGGAACTGTCCTTCTTCTTCTACTTCTTCTTCGTCTTCTAGATGCTCTCAATGTTAAACTTTCATTTACAGTTTCATTTACATTTACACTTTCTGTAACTGTAGAGTCTAGCCAGAAAGTCCAAAAGGGATGGAAATAATCTAAACCCTCAAAATTCTAACAGACGGACGTTCGACCAGTTGGTTTTTCCTCCACATCACATTCTACTATCGACTTTCGATGCTTTAACAACTAGACGGAATAATAATAATAGTAGCTGTATACTGGACCATCTAAATATTAGTTCAGTATACGCACATAAAATATGGTATTTTGCCAGACTTGGCGGTAACTTTCACCGATTTCGAAAGCAGGTAAATCAAACCAAGCGTATTCCAATCGACTTATATTATTTTTATTAATGTCCATTTTGTCATAAAACGACGATACTGGTCAATACAACCAAGATCAATATCAACACAAACCCTAAATACAATTTACAATACAAACAAACACGTTACAGTACAAACAATTAAAGTTATCTTTTGTTTACATGCAAGAAGTACTCGTAATAGGTGCAAATTGCAAAGTCACTTTGAAAGCGTATTCCGTTTCTGTGTTTATTTCACAGAACCGTCAAGATTATGTTTCTACGGCTACGAACCTAAGCTAAACAGTTCTAAAATCTAATACAATAATAATTCGCATTACAAAAAGCATAAGCTCATACGTAACAGTATTACAGGACAAAAGCTTACATGTACATGGTTAAGTTTATAAAAATCAATTTTAAATTTATACGGCATCGCATAATAGACTTATGACAATGATTAATATAATGTTAACCGAAGGGAAACGCCCTTTGTCGAGGGTTTTATCGATCCTTTTTGTTTGGCTCAATTCCTTCAGTTCAATTTCTGGAATCATATTATATTACCTAATCTTAAAATCAGTGTTACCCTCATCATGTTTAAACCAGTTCTCAACATCGAATATAAAACATTAATGTATAATCTTTTGAAGTGTGCAAAAAAGCTGCCTAATTCAAACAACCATGACTAATAAATTATCTGATACGTTAGCAAAAATTTTGTGTAACAACTTACAACTGATTTACAAGTTTGAATGCAATTTATTGCGGAAAGGCTATTAATCTTTCACTAATTTCCCATCCTAGATCCCTTCAGTTTGTTAATGATCAATTCAAGTTTTTTATGTGCACACCTGATTTTGTTTTACTTGAAGTAACCCGGAGGGTTTTTCGAATTTAATCACCAGCTGACGGAGGAAGTAAATTTTGTCTCCACAATCAGCTTTCAGACGTTGCGATTCACGTCAGTGAACAGGTTGTATTTCGATAAGTATATATTATACTTCGAAAATGTCACGTGTTAAAATAAATTGTTAAACATGGAACATATAAATAATACTAACGCACATTTAGAACATTAACAGTATTAATGAATTGTAGTAGCTGTCTTACAACCACTCTTCCACTGTAACATTACATGTTATGCAGACAAATAAATGCAACAGAAAACCAATCATGCATCAAAAAGCAGAAACCGAAACAGGCTGAGGGCCAGCCAATCAGCATTCGGTAATGACCAAAGTGTTGCTCCATGCCTTTAATGTTATTCGGCGAAAACTTACTCTTTTTGTACCGAATTAGTATATTTTAGCAACATTTTGGTTGGACATCGAATTTGAACAATTAAGAGATCTTTGGTAACCTCTGCTGCCACATATTTTGACGAAGTAATATTGATCCTAAAAACTTGTAATAATTATCAAGCCAATATTAACTTAGAAGTGTAAAAGCAAGAGTATATAATAGGAAGAGTGGGAAGCTTGACCCTTCCTAATGGAAATGGCCTGCGAGATGCTCGGCACATTAAGGCCGAAATCTCGGGGGGGGGGGTACCACCTACCGTTGTTCAGCATGTGTTTATATGCGTTTGAACTAAAACGCATCTGATTGGCTAATCGCTCCTTATGTCAAATTTACGTGTATTAGCGTCCGGGGTCCCTTAAGCGTGTGTTTATATGCAGTCGAACTGAAAAGCACTGAGGGATTACGGCAGCTGACACTTATTTTGACGAAGTAATATTGATCCTAAAAAAACTTGTAATTATCAAGCCAATATTAACTTAGAAGTGTAAAAGTAATCAGCAGAGATTAGACAAAGATCTCAAAGAAAACAGATCGGTACCTAAACGTTAACAACAATGGAACCTGTCTGCTAAAGCGACTCCTACCCGCAGAATTCCTGATCCAGCCGAAGATTACCCGCCCAAAATGCCCCCTCCAGTGGCAAAGTAGACCACTTGCTGTCCAGATATACTCTATGTTTAATACATAATGTGGAAACTAAATGACTAGCAAATAAAAAATTCTGTACAACAATTCTGTCATTTGAAAATAAATTTTTGCATGCCTGTTTTTGACTTAACCTAATTCACATTAACCCCAAACAACAATAATAAATTTACAATTTTTGTAGTGAATAATAACATTTTTGAATTATCAAATTATGTATTTACTCTCTATACAATGGTCACACGAGTATATAAGCTCGCACTGGTGAGACACATTATGCATTTGGTTACTGCTTCATCCGCTGCGATGCTGTAATAAAGTTAATTAGCAAATAGCGAATCATTAACTTATATATCTCTGCTTTCAGTTTTTTATATATTTTCCACTGTAGTACAACTGCCTAAACCCCGGAATAGTTGAAATTTTCACAGAGTTGAAGGTTTGAACTTTTACGCAATTTAAAAAGGACGGTGAAAATAGTTTACCCTATTAACAGTTTTGCTTTAAAAACATTCGTAGTAATTTTTGAAGAAAAAGTACTATGTGTGTCTTAGTGTGCGAGTAGTTTTTAAGAGAAATTACAAATTTGATACGATTCGGTTTACAAAACAGTGTTTTCGTAGAAACGTTACTTTTTCCGCAGAAGCCTGTAAACTTGTCAAGATTGAAATAATGTGATTCAACAAAAAGAACTAGGTGTTCTTTGTAAAGCTATGGCATAGGCGTTTGCGATTTTAAAAGGACAAAATTTTCTACTGTCCAATGCAATCAAATTATATTTCAGTGACAAACTAACGCCGCAGATGACGCAGTGAACAACTAAGCGGTAACCTCAGCGACCTTTACAACAGTATATTTACGTATAATAAAGTTCATTGTTGCACTTCAGCTCAGAAAAGAATAGTCGCGCACTGCACGGGTTGAACTCACGATGAAAGCTGCACACAAAGTCAACAAGGGATAACCCAATGGAAGTGAACAAGAAATCACAAAAGGTGCACATTTGCTGCAAAGATCACAAAATCTGCGTGCGACTTCGCCAGTCCACAGCCTCTGGCGTAAGTGCGAAAGAGAGAGAGAAAGAGAAAGGAAGAGAAAGAGCAGAATGGGAGAAGAAAAGGGAGATAGAAAGAGAAGTGACGATGGAAGAATACCGCCCCTCCTTCCCCCAAGTGCCACAGATACAGGAGGGTTCCACAAGGGAGTCAGTTGTGGCTCTACGCGCACCCACAACGAGTCACAACCATGCCAGGAACTTTGGAGACAACAACCTCTCGGTCGTTGTTGAAATAGATCATGAGAATGTCTGTCATGTCGGCGGGGGTGCAGCAGGGACCCACGCCCGCATTCTGAGCAACGTAGGTATGGACGTACTGCTGTAGATAGCGAAAGGGACACTGGCCGGAGCAGTAGTAGGCCATGTAGCTCTTGGGCGCCACTATCCAGTCCCACCCAAACTTCTGAAAGTCAATTACCAACTTGTGTCGACAGCAGCGGGACTCCTGGGTGCTCTGACAGTCGATTCGCTGGGTGTCCCGCTTCCGACGGGACTTGACACCGTAGCGCGTCTCCAGATCCAAATACATGTTCTAAAATAGCAATAATAGTCAGTTTCACGTTGGAATCAAATCTGATTCATGAAATTGACAGTATACAAAATCGAAGTTACATATGTATATACCAAATCTGGAAGAAAATTTTAAACTGAATAGTCACTGCCGCATCTATTTTCCGAAAAACTTTGCTTTCCAATCTACGTTATGACATATGAATATATGCACTGCACTCTAAACAACTGAACTACTGAGGCATGAAAGAAGCTATACTAGGCTTTTATCTGAAACCCAGCTTACATGGACTTCGTCATTGGCAGCGCCCGAGAGCGGATAGACAACCAAATTTTCACCCAGGTAGTTGACCCGCAGTATGAGACCGTGATTGTCTTCAGGACGATGGCACCAATGCTGAACCAGCTTTCGGATGCTTATCCTCTCCCAGTGACCATAGTCTGAGCGAAGATTCAGCTTGATGTCTTTGGTTTTGACTAGTTCTGTCTAAAGTACAAAATACCTACAAATCATGTACTAAGGTCAGGTCAAGCTGTATACGTGGTGCATATGCAGCCTGTGCCGATGTGATATCACATGCTGCACCAGCAGTGTATTTTAATGACAAGATGGCTTCACATTCCTAATAAACAATTAGCGAATGTTGGGATTTTTGACCTTCATGCCAGTTAATGAGTCGATATTGATCACTCTGCCTGCACAAAAGCTCTATTCAGCCAATTTTCAAAAACATCCTTAAAATATTCGTAGTATTTAAGCTACTTAAACATATTTTAAAGTATTATACAATGGCAATATTTACTTGAATATTGTATGGATCTTTAATATTAGTGACCCAATAAAGCTCCACTTTTAGGACAGCAACGGGCTGATTAATGTCAATTATGCTAGGAGGACGAATATAGAAGTGAAGATGGGCCTTGTCAATTTCGGATGCCATCGTTGCGTCCGAAAACTTGAAATACGCAATCTCGTTCAACTCTGGAAGATTCCAATCGTACGGTGCTAAAATGATAAAACAAATCAAGCATAAATAAATATATCAACAATAATGTTCCTGAAACACAATAACTAAACATATACTGAATTGGGTTGAGATATTTACATAGGTATTACTGTGTTATTTATATTTCTACTCATATCTTTTCTAAAATCTTTATTTTCTTGGAAGGCTTATCACTGTAGACTTTCATCCGTGAAGTTTCTACACGATTGAGGAAGATGTTTGCTTGTTTTGGGGTGATTTCGAACGTCTGTGCTGTACCAATGCTTTACCCGAACAAGTAAGAAAAGGGATACGAAAGGATAAATGCTAAAACGTTTTGCTGGTTTACCACTTTCCCTATTACTTTTGACGCTCAGAATGAAACATTGATGACGTACAGTCCCCATATAATCGCACAAATGTGCTTGCGTAGGTAGTAATAGATACCTTGTTTATTCATAAAATCGCATCTTCTATTAGAGTTTTGAGACTTTGACAGGAATAGTTCCCTTATTCGTTCTCATTCATCAAGGCTACACATCATTTTAATTTTTATTGGAATTCATACAAACAGCAAAAGCGGTACTGAAAAGGTGTGATAAACATTCGAAGCCTCACCCTGTTTGCGTCATTAAACCTTTGGTATTAAATTTTGTACAAAACTTGTCTGCTTTTAAAATTACATATAGAATAATTTCAATAATAATAACAGCAAGAGTAAATACTGAGTACAACAAAAGTCCTGTAGCATTATCAATTTGTATGTGCTACAATTGAATATGATAAACGCAGGTGTCACTTGTCCATTTCAGTAGCTATTATATTTATGTTTTGTGACAGATTATTGAGCAGGATAATTCATTCTATAAATTGACTTCAACAGGTCCTCCGTTTCTGAATTTGAACAGGAAATAGAGTTCCCACGACAATTTTAAATGTGCAATATTGCATTTATTAAGTGGTCACTTGAACGCAATGTTTAATCACTAATCATAAGACAATCAAGAGCATAAAGTGGCAAGTCCACTTAACAATTGGAAAGTGTTTGTCCATTGTAATATTGGCAAGTACTACCTAAATTGGCTAATTTATGAGTTAAGGGTAGCTACTAGTCTCTGGTTGGTCGCCAACTTCTGGGGCCTTTGAAACCACCAAAGTGGGCGTGGATGGAAATGAGCTTCCTAAAGTACCTTCCTACCAACAGGAAGCAATCCACAAATATTACATACAAAAGATGAACTTTGTCACTTCTTAAACAAACAAGAATTTATCCAGATTTTCTGTTAAATTTTCTTTGTTGGGAAAATAGAGAAAAGGATTCATTCGTCCTAGCAATTTCGACATATTCCAAAATTTTAAACTCAAAATAATGTAATACAATTATACTTACTTACAATTAATAGAATAATACGATTATGGTCTACATTTAATTGTGTTTAAAGAAGTTTTGCCAAAATTGTACAAGCTTTTACTTTTACAAGTGATCAGTAACTTCACTAATTAGGTCGGTAACATTTAGCTTCATTTGTAAAAAAAATCAAATTTATGGTCTGTTCCATTCATTCTAAATTTCTGTTTTCTCTGTCAATATAATGTTTTATATTTTATAACGTGCAGCTGAGAGCTATTGCTTTTTTGTCTCCGCAAATAAAATTATATAAGTGAACAGTTAAGTAAAAATTTCTAAAATTTATATAAAATTAGTACATTTGAGCACTAGCGTGGCTTCCCTTTCGCTTATCAAAATTTGTACAAGTTTTAGATTATTTTAATATGAAACTTCCTTTTTATTTGATCCACGAAAGACGTTAGCATGTGGGAATCTTACATAAATCAGTGGCTATGATTACAAATTACTTTTTATTGCAGAGATCTGATTACTTATCAAATTACCAATGTTTGCAACAAGTTATATATCATTTTGATAGGGACTTTTTTGCAACGCTATAAAGCTTTAGTTAAGAACAACCCGGGGTCACATTAGATAAGCATTATACTGATGTAACATATTGTTCGGCTTGTTAGCTTTGGTTTAATTTGGGGGGAAATGCAAAGGTAAAAGTCACTGGAAAATAAAATACTGATTATTTAATGTTTGCCTAAGACCGAAAAGCACACAAGCGTTAGCTTGAAATTTGGTAGACTGGAGTGGGCCAATTCGGTTTAATATTGCAAAATCAGACTTGAGAAAAGAGCCAATCAAAAAATCAAAGACTCGGATCAATTTTAGATAAAATTAGAACTTCCAGAGCAATGTAGCTATACTTAGTAATCTGAAAACTAAACTGTGAGATAAACCACCATAAAAACCCTAGTCTATAGTCTGACTATTTGCAACTCTAAAAAATTAAATTCAGGTAATGAGAACTTACGTGGATGGGCAAACGTGTAGATTCGTTCAGTTTTGGCTCTGTAATCCTGGTCCTCGGGATCAGGGAAGGGCATATCACTCTGATAACCGGACATCTGGGATCCCAAAATCTGTCGAAGGGGCCCCAGAGGCATGGACGCTGCCGTCACATTGGGCGGGGTTTTGAGTCCCAGCTTTTCAAGGAGATCTCGCTTCACTTGATTGATTCGGGAAATTTTTGCCTCTTCCCGGGCCAGGCAGGCAGTGCAATTTTTTCGAATATAGCTCATGATGGTTTCATTCTGAATGGCCGTCAGCTCGTCTCGCTCGCTGGGATCCAGTTCCACAAAACCGCCGCTCTCAAAGTCTGCTACCCGGTTTTCGATGTCGCCCCGAAGCATGTCTTCCGGGGTTATGCGGAGACCAGAACTGCTGGCGCTGCTCCGACTGCGCTTGTCGCTCTGATCCTGCAGAAATTTCCACCCGTTTATGGTATTATCGTGAACGGATCGAGGGACCCGTTGACCCGCAGAATTCCGATACTCGCCAGGAATCGCACTGACGAAGGATTGCAAGATTAGTCCCAGAAAGCAGACGACACAGGTTGTGCAACAAAGTCTTCTGATCATGATAAGGATTAAGGGAGTAGGTAGAAGCAGTGACAGAAGGCTATCACAAAATTAATTAAGTGCCACAGCTCAGTAAGGATGGCTGCACTTCGCTTGGAAGATCCACTAAAATATAGCACCAATGATAAGCCGTTAAAAAATTACGATTTCAGTCCGGTCTAATCTTGAGCAACCACCCAAACGGCTGTGATATAACAGATTACAATGAGACTACTTTAGAAAAGCAGGAAAATGTTTTACACAGTTTGTAAATTTTAAATTAGGCGGAGAATCAGCTGTCAATCACTCCGGGTTATCAATCATTTTGCGCCAATAAAAGAAAATGTCTATTTGTTAGCTCCGCCCTGTAGTAACGGCACTGCTACAGTAAACCCGCAAACTGGTAGCGTCAATTTATTGTTTTAGCTTTTAAAATAGTAATATTTCACAATTTTCACTAGTTTCGAACCAATGTAGAGTCATAAATTTCAAATTGCCGAAAAATCTGGGATTTTAAACGTAAAAACGAAATGGTGTCAAAAATAACATTCTTGACTGATTGTTCCTGACAGAACAATTCACACTGCAATTTTAACGCTCAGCTGACTACCACCTGTGCTTGTGAGCGTTCGTGGTTTTATAAAATCCTAACTTTTTCAGGTGATCAAAGTAAGCTTTCTAAGACTGAATTGATCAGACCTGGGACGGTTGGTGAAGTCAAGCTAAGTAATGGAAACTTCTTCTTTTATGGACAGTCCTGTGTAGGTGCACCTTCTTACTGCAAAGGTTGTAAAAAACGTTTAATTCCTTGTTAACAAGGTGCGAAACGAAGGAATTGTGTAACTGTAGTTAGGAGTTGTGTGTGGAAGCTCAAGTGGGATTTGTCCAGGGTCTTAGATACTCATTTTCTGACATGAGTTATTGCAGGAGGCATCAGCCTGCGCTGAAAAGCGAGCAACAACAGTCCTAATCATATATATCTGGGCTACATTTACACCTACACCCAAAGTCTATTAGTCTTTAAACTATTTCTAGGCTTCACTCAGTCCCGACGGGTCCGTGAGTGGGAGAATATGAGCGCAACAATTTCAGAAAGAGATCAAAAGAGCCTTATGAGGACTCTTGCTAATTGAAACTCAACCTGGTTCGTCACCGTCTACGCGAACAAACTACAAAAATATGAATCTCCATTACATTGAATTTCAAGGGACTACGTATACATTAGCTCCACACTGCACACTTATGGTGTAGCCTGTCAAGACTATGATAGCTCTTCTAACGCCTGGATTCAAAAATAGGTAGCTGCGGAGGCAATAAATAGCAAAATGCCTAGGCTTAATTAGAGAAATTTCAACGGAGCCTATCTATTTTTTTATATTCAGGTATAAATTTCAAGTAGGTTCAAGCCCAGAAAAGATCAAGTAACTAAAAATAGGAGCTCTACGAGTTCAAAACTCGGAAATTTGGTATATATATCTCCACCTACATAACAACCGGTATGTAAAAAGCTGCCGATGCTTGTTAGATAATATGATCCTCTTATAAGAATATCAATTGTCAATTGCTTACATTAAATAAGCTAATAGAATACCCATTCCGAATTTTGTTTATGAATGATATATAATCCAGTGAAGAAGGAAGCACCTATGTATATATCATCTTAGGGTCCAGCAATTCTCGCCCAGACTAAGAAAGTATATATTAGTTTTTGTAATGTTATGTTATATAAAATCTTTGAATAAAACTGGAATCCTTTAACCGAGAGCTTGTTCTCAATTTACCATAATGGGCAATCTAAATTGTATAATTAAAATAGCATCAGCTTTAGCAGACAGGAAAAAAGTATCTCAGACTACCAATTCAATCCTATTTCAATACTTATTTCATTTTTTGTGCGTGAAAGGAAAGTTTTGTTAACTAAAATTAAATATTGCACCATTTGCACCTGAGAAACGGAATAGAAAATAACTCTATATCTATGTAGTTACGCTTATTGTTGAAGCTTAAAATAGAAGAAGTATATAACGTTGCAGCTAGTAGGTACTAGGTAATAATTGGTTTAGATTAGACTAAAATCACCAGTGGAACACCGGAACCCTTTTACGGCCAAAATCACAAAAGCTAGGAGAAAAGAGGTTCACGTGTCCTGTTTGGTTCAGTGACCATTGGGCATTCGTGAATTCTCTTGACAGTAAACAGCATCACGCCCTACCGGTAATTAAAATAATTTTAAGCACAAATTGTGAATAATAGATAATCATATAAATACCCCCAAAACCTGGATAGGTTCAAAGGTATGCGAACGGATTAGACTCTTGCTATACCCAAAAGCTGAGTGAACAAAAAGTGGTACAGACAGACGTGGCAAAAACGTAGCATTATGTGATAAACGGCTGCAAAACGGTTTAAAAATTCTAATCATATTTACCTGATTACGAAATTTCCGTTCAGACACAGCGGCAGACATGCTGAGAAACTAAACTGCAGTAGGAATCCATAGCTAAAGAAGGCCTGATTTTGTAAATCAACCCCCCACACCCACCCAGTAACTGATAAATTGAATACACCAAACTTACGGAAATTTAAAGGGTTTCAATAATGTCAGTTATAAAGAGTGCAAATACAACTTAACCATTCGGCCATTTACGTAAAAATCATTGCGACTTTGTTTTCCATGGATAATAGTTGGGTTGGAGTATGATCTTTATTCAATGCATCAACTAAATGCATCAATCAGCTCAAATTGGTATGATTTGAATTTGCATGTTTCAAATTCTGACAACTATAAACCGGCTGTGGAGGACGACCTACACTGCGAGCGAAGGCGTGGAAATAATTACAATTTATTACATCCCTCTTAAAATTTACCATAGCCCAGTTTGATGGCTCTACTGCAGTAGACTTGTTCTACACGCAACAATAGGACACATGGGATGTCGGTTGCCTCGACAGGACGTCCAGGCAGCCCAGGGGCAAATGTTACCAACGTATTAGCTCGGATTAACTCACAAACCCGAGTTATCTTGGCTATCTTTACCACATGAAGTTAGCCCGGGTTAGCTACTTAACCCGGGTTTGGCCGTTAATAACATCGGCCCCAGACTTAATAACATCAGCCCTAGCAAAATTATTCGGAATCTGTCTCCCTAGCTAAATTTCTTACACAAACCCTGACGAACTTGAAATGTGAACTACTGGTCTGGAGCTGACGCAAAACTCTCTAAAATAAATATATCTGAATAAAAAAGCATTAAATTAGGCTAAACGTAACTGAACTGAGACAGTGGCTTCAAAAGTGAAATTTTATTAGCAAGTACGCTCCAGACATTTTTCATTAATTTCGCGAATTGTGGGCGGAGTAAATGCAGAAATAATTAAATTAAAAATTATTAAGTTCCACTGGGAAAATAATGGGAAGTGGTTCTTAGTTTTTGGTATAAATTAATTTATTTATATTTTTCAATCCAGCTAAAGTTGTGTCGTGGGCGTTAACTGTAACGAAACAAGAGAGGTCAGCTGATTGTCATATACTTTTCAGAAGAATTATTTGACAGATTTTATTCATCAGCTATGTGGCAGTTGCCTTGGCGGCTGAAGAAACTGGAAACACAATAAATCCTTAGTAATTTAGTAATATAATTTAGGAATATACAGCAACTTAGTGCACTAGAATTAGTAACACCAACAAACTACGCATACAGTATATACACAAAACTGGAACTCTAAAACATGGGTACAGTAGGTAAAAGTAAAAGTTCGTTTCCCAGAGCTCATTGTTGTGAACCAATGTTACAGTCACAGCCTGTCACATTATCTTCTGCACTGTGCGTACCGTAATCTTTGCATATGCATATTAAAAAAGCGTTATACCAGGGTCGATTTCGGGGTCGGAGCAGTACAAGTGAAAACAACGGGAACGATAAGCAAGAAAACTAGACAGTTAGTAGAAAAAGCAGACCTGATTACCAAGTCATGTCAAAAAGAAAAAGAAAATTAATGTTCAAAGCAGTTTTTTGGTAAGCTGCATAATTTCATAGTAAACAGTTACACCTTGTAAAAAGTGAAAGTGTTGAAATAACGGTATAAATTTGCTATTCGGCGATTATTCGATTTACCATTACTTAAAAAGTTATAATCGTGAAACTGAATTAGGCAGACACGATTGCTGTTGAAGCTCTGTTTAGACTATAACTGTGATCCGTATTCAGAACCCAACAAATCTCCATTTCTACGTTTCAGTCAAAATGAAACTGTGTTATTCAAATTCAACTTGCATAGTGCCTAAAGTAGTAAAAAGTAGATGAAGCAGCGTTGAGTGCTAGGGGCTCACAAGTTTTAACATCTTATAAACTCAAATTTATTTTGAGAATTTTTAAAAATTTAATAGAAACATATAATATCTACATCTTCATTTGCAGCCTTTCAAACATAGGTACCAGCGAAATTGCTGCTTAATCAATTGGAAATGGATATGTACTTATCATGTACCTGCATCTCGTATTTTAGTTGAAGTCAGCCAGTCAAATACCACCATTGGTCCGAAAAATTCGGTCCTCCAAAAATACCACCATGTGCTTAACCAGAAAGTTATGCCAATCTGTTCTTAACGTTCCTTACTCAGTATATTGTGTTGCCTTTTGCACTGACTTAGGAGGGAATATCTCGTCTCCGTGGGCAGGCTTTTCGTTACTATAAACCTCGAATCCCGACCGCAGAGGTAATTTATAAAATGGATAGAACAGAACTAAAGAAGAGCGAAAATTATACAGATTTGCTACCAAAATTGCAAGCCCATAGTTTAACACAAAAAATTAAATCTAAAGAATACGAAAACGGCCGAAAACATTTCGCAGAGTTGTTGCTTTTAAATCAGCGCGTTGGAATTTTTCCTGAAATCAAAATAAACATCCCAGCTGAACTTTGAAAATATTCAAGCTTCTTGCATCCTGGTTGACTCCGAACTTTCACAATTTTTCCTTGTCGCAACGCAAGCCTTGGAATTTAACCTTCATTGTAATCATTAACATTAAAATAACACTTTGCCCAGAAAATAGGCATTGTTAGTATTTAGTAGGTGTCAATCTGCCGGTTACAACTTTTTTTAACGCACAACCGAAAAAGTTTTTCTCGAAGTTGATTCATGCTGACTTTTTCTAGGGGTTGTTCTTATCAGCTCTGCTGGTGCATTTTTACATCCCTTAAGTATCTCTTTTTTGATGAAACCCTGGGCAGGTAGGTAGACAGCAAAAAGTATACAATTAGTTAATTGTGCTGTAAATCATGTCTTCTGCCTTGCCAGTCCTTTTCACAGGATCTATGTGTCACATAATTGATACGGTTTTGGAACCTCCAGTTAATTACGACCCGGTTTTACAAATATATATCTGTGACAATGTTGATTTATAGTAAACTGAACAATTTTTCTTGTTAACAAGGGCACGCCCGCTGCGCTTGGCTGCAAAATCCATGACGCTGGACAGTATCTTGTGTAAAAAATTGTTCTTTCGTTAACGTTATTTTTGTACGAAGCCTTTTTTCTGTAGATAGATAGCCTGAACGAAAGTTTTAATATTAGAACATAAAAAATTGTTTGAAGTGTTTCATCAATAGCTGCTGACAATTCGTTGAGCTCTGCGTGGAATTATTTCTATCAAAGAAATTGTTCTCTCTGGGCATTATTAGACGTCGGAGTTTTCAACCTTCAGATGTAAACTGCAACTTTACCACATGACTCCTGCTTACGCAAATACAAAATTAGTATCCCTTTTCGGTTGCACCTCCCTTCTGATATTACAGTATGCTAAATGAGCTTGAAAAGCCTGATAAATAAGTTAAAGTTTGCATGTGAATTTCTCGTGTAAAATGGGCTCGAGACAACCCTACGAATGGAGTAATTATAACTTCGAGATCCGATCAAGTTTAAATATTAATAGCAGTTGCAAATGAACTGAACTTCACTAAAAACGAATTTTTCAAGTTAATTCTGGTTAATATCAATATTTCACGACAAACAGGAACTAACATATTCGATGTTCGGACAACACAACACAACTCTTTTGAGAATCAGTACCCTGTTAATTAATGGTTTTGACGCTTAAGCACCAAGTCGGCTTGAGTCCGTTCCGCCCACCTAAAATTTCTGTGACCCTCGCCACTATTAAAACACATTATTATGTTCGGTCCGTCTATATATTCTTATCGGCCCATGTCAAGATAAAAGTCACTTTTTGATGCATTCTGATCTACCACTTGATTTTCTTGAAGCTTTTATTTTCATGGGGGTTCTTGGGGTTCTGGGGGTTCTTAATTTTTTGTAGAGATTTGGTCTATAACTATGTTTAGTTTCATTTTTGATGGGGGTTCTGGGGGTTCTTGGGGGTTCTTAACTTTTCGAAGAGATTTGATCCGTGACTACATATATTTAATTTCAAATTTTTGATGGGGGTTCTTGGGGTTCTGGGGGTTCTGAAATTTTTTTCAGGAGATTTGATCCTCTACTGCCTAGTTTTAAGTGTTTGCTGGAAGTTCTGAGGGTTCTGGAGTCCGGGTGTACCGAAAACTGTGCGCGTTGTCTGGGCTTAAATTAAGGACGAACTTGTTGTTCTTGTCGTCAGCTTTCGATTGATACCCATATTGTGGATATTGGATGTTTCATACACAGAATTTTCAGACTAAGTTTATGAGAAAAGCCAGGAGGACCCCCCCTAGTACACCCAGGTTATATGCTACAAATTTGATGACTGAGATACATACATATTATAAACATATCATGTCTGCTGAAGTATATACCTGCTGAAGGAAAGGATCCGCAACGTAGTCACGTACAAATCAAAGTCCTGGATGCAAACGCATGAAAAAAATTTGAGAACCTTTTTTCTGATGGGGGTTCTGGGGGTTCTAACTTTTATCTTGACATGGGCCTTCTTATCAATTATTTGGAACAATAGTAATTTAACAAACACTGACAAAGGGAAACACTAATAGATTAGTTGGCCACTATTTCGGAGAATTTCTATAAAACTGGAATTTAAGAAAACTCAATTAGCAAAATTCCATTTTCTGAAAAATCAGAAAATAACCTGCGGAAATTCAAACACTTAGTTTTCTTCTGCAAAGTAAGATGTCAGTTTTACAAACCTATCATCGAATAATGTAAAGATAGAACCGGGCCTTCACCTCCACCGCTGAACAGTACGTTCTTGGGGTCTTTTCCAGATTACCCCCCCCCCCACTCAAAGTTCTTAAAACTCGACCAAATGAGCTGAAATTTGGTGTGGGTATGGTTTTGGACCACGCTGAGTTCTAATATCGCAAAATTTTTCGATTTCGCGAAATTCGATTTTTTCCGATTTCTGAGGGGGGACCAAGGGTAACCAAAAAATTTTTTGTCTTCGATTTTGCTGAAAAGTTGTATATAGGGGTTTTCGGGGTCGTAGAACACGAATCTGAAGTCCGTTTTTTGATTCAGCTTTTCGTTAGCTTGATATAAGCTAAAGTTGTAAGCTTAAGTTGTAAGCTTATGCTGAGCTAACGAACCCTTGGTTACCTAGTTAGCTAGTTACCCTTGGTCCCCCTTAGAAATCGAAAAAAATCGAATTTCGCGAAATCGAAAAATTTTGCGATATTTGAACTCAGCGTGGTCCAAAACATACCCACACCAAATTTCAGCTCATTTGGTCGAGTTTTAAGAACTTTGAGTGGTGGGGGGGGGTAATCTGGAAAAGACCCCGTTCTTGTACACCTGCAGCAGTGAAAGCGTACTCTCTGAGGTGGTAGAAAATATTCTGATACCTGAGGGGTTAATAATAAACAGTTTAAACCAATTTTATGGAATTATCAACAGTGCTATGTTGCGTCAAAAATGTAGCATAGTTAATGTTACTGCAATATGGAAACAAGATAGTCATCTCTGACTGTCACTTTGACATCCCTTCACACTAACTAAATCTCCGGTAGGTATATTATAGTCAAGAATTAGGATACAAATACCCTTCGAACTGAAAATATGAGTTCAGAATTCAAGCAGTCAAAGCACGGATTGAGAAATATTATTTCGTTTAATTAATTTAAATCAATTTTTGTTTTGCAATGCTAGTCCACTTTGGCTCAACCTTGCCCCTCCTTGCTGTTTCAACTAGAGACATCAAGAGTGTTGTAGATATGAGAAAGGTCAAACATGTTAAAGTACAAATATTCCACGTAACTGATCATATTTAGATGCCTTCAGGAAATGACATGCCAAATCTTATCATTATATCATTTTGGAAATTAATTTTTTGCCATAATTTTTCACACCAAAACCGGCCAGAATAGTGTAACACAAGTTCAAGGTAACAGTAAAACCCATTCTTTATAATAATTAAACGAGAGTGCTACAATTGAAGAATTCCCTGAAACTGGCACTGTTGCTATATTTAGAATCCCCGGATCTTGACTAAAGGTTATACGTGGTTGTTTTAATCCAATTTTTTCTCCAAACGGGTTAATGGAGAAGCATGAATTTAAAATGTGGTTAAAAGCCATTTTCGAATAGAATTAGAAATCTGGGACAGCTTTTAGCTCAGACTGAAAGACAGAGGACTGGAAATTTTTGTGAACCTGTCAGAATACTGCAGGATATCGCAAATAAAACAACTAACTGAAAGTGAGCAACCTTATATTATATAAATTTAAAATTTGATAAGAGAATCTCGACAACAAAAAATGGCCCCTAAAACCGACAGTGTTCTGCTTACTCCTGCTAGTAGTAGAGTTTGGAAACCTCACATTTTTACCTAATATAATCAAAATCATAAATTGTCTCCTTTGCGTTAGCTGATGCTGCTGAGACAAAACAAAAATTCCCAACAGTCAGTTGTTCCAGATTTAGATTTAGATTTCAGATTCATTAACAATATTTATTACTCTATAAAACAAAAGTCTTAGCGCGAGCATGTTTAAACCTTTCTTGAAAATGTGACGTCTATTACTCTAAGGAATCCTATTGCTGAAATGAATTTATCGCCGAGCCCGAGCACTTAGGTAGTTTTTCGACAGCCCATGGCCCTGAATTTGAATACCAGATATTCCAGCAAATTAAAATGCTTCCTTGCAGATTCACCAACAACAAAGATGGTGATACGAGAGGGCCTTCTAGAAATTTAAAGGATTTAGTACAATTCGAAAAGTCCTTACCTGCAAGCTGCAGTATTATTGATAGAATCAATTTCTTCAGTAAAGGAAGTCCTAATCTAAACACTTGCATTGTTGAACATTTGGCCTAAATCAAAAAATAAAGCAAGATATGTTTGTTGGTCGAAGTTTGTTTTAAAACCTGGACTTTGATCTTGATGGAAGCGACGTTTGCTAAACAGTGTTTGAGAGTTGTTTACACTATTGTTTGCAGTTTGGGTTTTGATTTGATACAGCTATGAATGACAGGCTTCCGAAAATAGGCAAGAACAGCCCTTTTCCTAAAAAAGCCAGTACGAAAGCCATCCTTGATGTTTCAAAAGACCAAAAGATTAGACTGTTGACACTTTTATTTTGGCATGTGAAAGAGAAGCTCCATTACATGTACGCTTTCACCGCAAGTCTCAACCAATCAGAGTGCTTCCGACTTTATCTAGCTCCTGTCAGCCTTAAATTCGCTGAAAACAGTGAAAGTTGATACCACCTATAGCATAATGTGTAAAACTATAGTATAAACCAATACTATAACCTATACCTAATAAGCTGATACATAGTCTAAAGCACCATAAATTATACGTACATATAAAGTTAGCTGAACTTTACAGAAGAGGCCCGTTATTGTTTCAGTCTTGGTATTTTTACTTGCAATGAATAGCTATGGCAAAAGACGGTTATTCCTGCTGCGTCACGACGCAGCAGGTCTACGATAATCGGTTTTGATATATCTTTTGCACATACTTACACACTTAAGGGGGGGTCACTTTTTTGCCGATTTTTCGACCATCTCCGATTTTGCTCATTTTCGCATATTTTCTAGTCCCCATTGGTCCGCGAAACAAGACAAGAGCGTTTTGCGAAATATTGCTTCTATCGTTCTGTACAGGCCCTCAAAGGTGACCTCGACATGTGTTAAACATAGGAAAATGAAAAAGTTAGGTTAAAAAGTTTGTGGCAGAAAATTTTTTCGCTGTATAAGAGTCAGAACTCCGCAACCTTTTCAGAACCATTAAGGACATATTGTAGAGTGCAGCTATCTCCTCTGAAGCGATTCTCTTCAGTATTGGATTCTTGGCGAATTTTTAAAGTCAGAATTTTGGAAAATCGGCCATTTTTGGACCATGAAAAACAGGACCTAGGGTACTCTTTTGCTTGTCCTGAACGATTGGCAAGAGATACAGAAGATAGCCAATAGATAGCTGCACTCTACGCATAAAACCACGTCTTATGAAAGTACTTGCTTGTTTCTATCATCTACAGTAAGCTCAAAAAACTTGCCACAAAAACAGCAAATTTTGCTAAAAATGGCCATTTTTCATAATTTTCACATTCTTTTGATAATTTCTCACTCATTATGTGGTAAAAAATCGCCAAAGTTGGCAGATTAATTAATATATCTATGTCTGTCACATAATGTGGCCAAAACAAATGCGTCAATATTGAACATGCTGCTGTGGCGGCACCTTTGATCTTTATAGGTGAAAAATGTCAATTTTAAAATTTTTCCAAATATAGACAAAATGGGTATCAATCGATAGCTAATGGAACGAGGAGCAACTTTTCTCATAGAACCACGGGTCTAAAATGTTGTCTGTCCAAGATAAAACGGGTTAAAGTCATACTGGACAGTCCTGCAAGGTTAGGTCAGTGCAGCACTTAAGCAAGCATTATGAACGCCTGGATAGCTGACCTTGAGCCACGTCTGCACTTAAATATTGCCTTAGTAAAGGCTTTAATTTGGTGTATCGGTTAATCCTGTTTTCGGTCGCGTTTGGTCTCCACCTGACTTTGCAGGGCTCATCACCGGAATTTTCAAGTTTTCCGGCTTTGAACCTGAATAACTCTGTCACAGTTTGATTTCGAACGCTAATATTCTAAGTTATTTTTGAGAACATATGGGGGCATATTATGTGTGAAAATGAGCGAAATCCGTGACTATCGATTTTTGACCAAAGTGACCCCCCCTTAAGCATAAAAATTTGCATAAAACTGTGTATTAATTTTCGCACGCTTACAAATTTCGCCCTGAGTTGAAAGAAGTCATGTAAACCTGTTTTTATTGAATTAGATTTTCAGTTTTGCTTAATTACATTGGAACAAGAAATTGAAAGCAAAGGCTAAGAGGTGTCTGAATAGGGATTTTGAAAAGTCTGCGTGGTCTTTCCGGTATAACTTACCAATGTGAAAAAGAGATATCATACCACTACTTATATAGATATTCCTAACTACTAGCTTTATATAACATCTACTTTGTTACTACAAACAAACACTGCAAACCATGAGCAAAAACAATTAATAGGCAAATCTAGAACACAAAGCCCTGAGCCGTTGCTGTATTGTAAACTCTTAAAAAGACTCCTGTAGAAATTGCAGGAATTCTTGTAGTTCTCACAAAAGTGCTCCTGCGCAGTCAGTCACTAGCGGAGCTTCCTGTATTTTCCACAAAAGTAACTTTTGTATTTCTTACCGGTCCCTGGAATAGTAAACATTACAGGAGTTTCCTGTCGAAAATACTAAGCAAACCTGTAGTTTTTATTACAGGAATTTCCTGTAGAAAATACAAAAAAACCTGTAGTTCTGTTCGACTTTTTTTTTAAAATCCTATATCAGATACCAAACCTGTATTTTTTACAAGACAAAACCTGTAAATTTTACTGGAGCGACCTGTTATTTCAGAAGGGGGGGGGCAGGTGTGGGGGGCGGCCGCTCCCAAAATATTTTACAAAGCGGCCGTTTCACGTTTTACAGGGAGCGGCCGTTACAAAAAAATCACCCACTGGGTGTTTGGAAGACTGAAAATTTGAAAAAATTCAAGAATTTCAGTCTTCAAAAATTATGACCACTGTCGCCCTTATATACAAAATTTGCGTTATCAGTGTATCGAGTACTTTCATTAGAGCAAACCTGTAAACCAGTGAAAACTATAGGTTTCAGTTGTACTGAATACTGGTCTAACGTGTAATCCATTCTACCAAAGTATTTCCGGAAACACTACCAACGATGACCTGTAGAAATTACAAGACAACCTGTATTTTCTACAAAAGCTTTTGTACTTATCATCTACAAAAGTAATTCCTGTAGTTTCTACAGAAACATTTCTAAGAGTGTATTTTATTCGGACCTGTTCATACTGTTTTTCTAATTCGAAAGCTACACACACCTGCTCCAGAGTTTATCTCAATCAGTGTCCGTCCCGATTTTGCTGCTTTGCCTAGTAAGTGAGCATCGAAGAAGACCCAAGCCCAAGAATTTTTGTGCAATTTTTCAGTTCAGTATATTCAAACAGTTGAGAGATGGACGCACTTCATTAAGAATGTGCTCGCAGCAGGTCTATATTTAGGGCAAATATACTCAGTACAAGACACGTTTTGCACAAAATTCTTGCTTGTTTTGAAGTAAAATGATGTGGTAATTATGCTAAAAAAACTGCTAATTGACACTGGAAATTAGCACTGGAAATGTTCAAATTGTTGTGTATCAATCGAAAAGGTGTAACAATTAGGTCGATCGATCGATCAATTGCAAGATTCAATTTTTTGCACCGTTAACGGAAACGAACCTTAGCGGTTTTATTTATGTATTCCTACTTAAGAAAAAGGAGTTGACGGATTTAACACCATGATGCGTAATTCTTTGTGTAGGATTAGAAGAAATAACAACTGTTTCTCTACCCCATTTCACTCGTATTTATGCGTATGGTTAGGTGCCTGGGATTTCCTTATTTTTGAAACTGACGTACTAAATTTACCGAAAATACAGCAGCTCTGTAAGATTTTTCTCATTCTTCTGATGAATTCAGTTAGTTGCGAAAACAATGATCTACGAAAGTTCTGTTAGTATATATTACGTCACACTTTTTCGCATTCCCATTTGACAACAGTTCACACTCAAACCAATATAAGTTTTCTCAGAGAGATGTGAAGTTTACGTTTATTCTGAAAACATTCAACGCACATAATCCTTGCTGCAGCAAATAACTAACTACTGTACCTTATGGAACGAAAGCTCTTACACTGTCTTTAAAATCCAGACTTCTTCCTTAAGAAACAAGTACTAACCTGCAACTACATCGTACGTAAAAAATAAAACTGTTTTGTTAGAAACTGTGTCAGTTCAAGTAAACAGGACTTTGTTTATGAAACAAAGCAAGAACTGCTTTTAGTTATGAAAATACCTATCAAGAATAAATTACATAAGACCCAAAGGTTTTCATTAACAAGAATATGTTTTTTGCTGAAAATACTGTAACTGAATGAATATGTAGCTATAAAACTATAACGTTTTGTTCAAATTTCACAGACTTTTACTGTTTCTGCGCAGATTGAAAATGCTTTTTCTGTTATTATTTGAAAGGAGGAGTAAACCAAACATGACTGCACAGGTATTTCATTGATGGACTATGCACCCAAGAAAGAGTCTTTAATAAATAGGAATTTGGAGTATATGAGCGGATCATCACTTGTGCAATGCATACATATAATACAAATATGTATATAATATTTATATAGATATAATATATAAAAATATGCATATATCACTTACAATACATACACCGCGAATGACAGGCTGAGACGTGAAGTCGCGACTCAATCTTACCAAAACCAATCCGTCCAAGACAGCCAGTCTGGGCCTGTTGCTCCTTTTATACTCAATTAATTGATCAGACCATACCACGCAATATGAGATCTTAACTGCTGAAACGAAATTTCCTGAGGTCTAGCCGAAAATAAATTAAACTGGCTCTTGGGTGTTTAACCGGATAGCGAAAAAATGAGGTCCTGATAGGACCTCATGTTTCTTTCAGTTCGGCATCGGCACTTCCTTGCAGTGCCATCAAATGGCAAGAAAATGACATCAACAAACAATGATAAAATACCAGCAATAGAAATGTTATGCTTTTCACCACGACGAAGTTGCCACACTCCTAGCATTGATAAACAACCAGCACAATTAACTTCCTTTCAGAACTCGTGAATTGCATCTGGACTGGGAATAAGGCCCAGATTTTTCCCAAATATGACACCGAGCCGTTTGGTTTGGAAACTTTGCAAGAAAGTTTGCACAGACCCAAACACACACCATGACTTGACTTACACAAACAAAAGCTAAAGCAGAATTAGGTATAAACTTTTTTCTTCTACAAACATTGGTTGTAAGTACTGGTAAAATATCTTTAAGGGCTAGCAGCTCCGGTCTTTAGCAAACGACAGGTTGCGCAGTCCTAATTGAGGTAAGG
>JASAND010008850.1:0-40138 GCA_030248195.1 Trissonchulus latispiculum | reverse complement strand
GTTGAATCAGCAGACAAATTTATCCCAAAAACGTGAGGCTTAGGGGAGTGGCAGTTTCAATGTACCCCACATGGTGCCTGGTTGAGGAGTGCAGGGACTTTTCACCTGGTGGGGGCACGTCCGAAAACGAACCCAGGGGTTGTGGTAGAGTGGTAGTGGTCACCCGAGAAGGTGCAGGTGGAGTATTACCTTGTGACTTTGCCTTCTCCCACTGTGGGTACCCATGCGAACGCGAAGATGGTTGCGGAACCGGTAAAGCTAAAGGGGCCGGAGCAGGTTGTAATGCAGGATAGGCTGGCGGTTGTGCACAAAGTTGAGGGTAAACTGGTACGTATTGAGTAACCCCCGCTACCTGTTCCCGGGGAAGGGGTCGAACCTTCCATCCTGCCGGAGCCAACTGAGGATACTTATCCCAGCAATTGTTTGGGTCATGGCCCCTCCTACCACAATGGAGGCACTTTTCCCGCCGCATATCTTCAAATCGAACCCCAGACTCCCTCTCTTTCTCCCACAAAGAACGGAGATCCTGAAGTTCCTTACGAAGTTGGTCTAGAGGGTCAGCGGGCCCCCCACCCCTTCTGCTTTCTCTGAAAAAGAAACATGGTAGACTGGAGGGTCATACGAAAGAGCATCTCCCGGGGCAGTTCGTGGAGTTCTAGCATCAAGTTTATCTAGAACTCGCAAAATATCCTCCATGGATGGTTCCCCGAATGCCCCCAATGGGGCAAGCGACGCCGCATATTTGTCATCCGCGCCGGCGTAGACCTGTTGGACACAATGCTTTTCTCTGTCGGCTGGATCTGTCCAAATGTCCAGGGCCAAGGCTTGTAATTCTGAGATATA
The DNA here is from genome assembly GCA_030248195.1 of Trissonchulus latispiculum. Lineage (NCBI taxonomy): Eukaryota > Metazoa > Nematoda > Enoplea > Enoplida > Ironidae > Trissonchulus > Trissonchulus latispiculum. The sequence goes on along the minus strand of JASAND010008850.1, from coordinate 39,295 downwards.
CTTACGTATATGTTCTCCGGGACGTTGAAGCCGGTTCACGAAGGCCGTATACTTCTGTTGGTAAGACAATTGCGGTTTGGGAAATTGAGTCTTCAAAAGCTTCAGAATGTTTTCGTAGGAATCGATCATAGAAAGACCCGCCCTTGAAGCATAAATTTGGGCTTTTCCCGCCAGTTTACTATAAAGAAGTCGTGGCCACTGGTCTTTTGGAATCTGATACGTTTGAACCGCTGACTCGAACTGCGGGAGCCAGTCTTCGACATACACTGATTCGGGGTCAAACCGGGGAACGTCCCGGAGAATTTTGATATACGTACGAAAAAGTCGTGGATCGTGATCTAAAACCAAAGCATCCGTGGCCTCCATAGTCGCCGGCGTTGGGTGACAAGCAGGCGTTGCTTGCCCCTGCTTTGAAGAAAAAACCTCCTTTTTACAACCTGTTTGGCAGAAAAACCCGGGGGGCGCCCCCCTGGTCTGGTAGCGGTGGAGATTCTGAGGTCACTCGTGAATTTCCAAGAACAAAATTAGATGTATTACCTGTCTGTGCGCTGGTTCCCACCGTCTGGTTCGAAACTGAAATCGCTGGACCAACTGTCGCAGGACTTACCGCCGGTACGTACGTATAGGCCGCTGGTTGCAAAACAGTAGGAACTCCAGTAGATATCTGCGGCGGAGAGTTATATACGTATATTGGGTTTCCCTGCATATAAACAACATAATAACCCGATTGTGCCGAATACGGCACAGTCTGCAAAATTTGAGGTATATACGTATGTTGTGATTGCTGAGAAAAACCTGGAGCCGAACATGACGCCGGTGATAATTGTTGCACATTCTGAGCGGCCTGTGCCTGACCCAACGGAGAAGCACGCCGGTACGTACCTTGCGGATATTGTGCAGACGGTGGACACCAGATATAACCTGAATTTTGACCAAAATTAGGCGGACCCCCTTGACCACTATTTGCCAGACTGGAGACTCCCAAGGTGGGTTGCCCCACCTGACCCCGGGACAATGAGGCCGAGTAATACCCCTGCGCTGACGCAGAAGTAGGCGTAGTCTGTGACTGAGATTGGCACTCGGACATAGAGATCTCAGAACCCGCAGACTGCGAGACCTGGGGGCGGGTCGCCCCAGGTTGGAGCCGCGACACAAGTCCCCCAAAAGTTTCCTTCAGATGGCTGCCATACTGGGGGGCAGAAGACATAGACGGACCGGTAGACGAAGACGCCCCCAACTGAGATTGAGTCTGAACCAAATTTTTGGGAGGGGGAGGAATTCCGGAGGGAGGGTCCCCACTCACCCCTGACCCTTTATCTGCAACTGCCTTGACTTTTGACCTTTGTCCCTCCCATAGTTGTTGGGGGAGATCGGGTACATAGCATTCCAGACGTTCGGGGATTCCCCTCCCAAGCCCTGGGACCGTTCCCCCCGGGCTGAAGTTGGCGGAGGGACCCCCCCGACCACGACCCCCCAATTTGGCAATACGTTGTTTAGAAGCCATGGGAGTCCCCCCGCCAAAATACAATAATAGCCCCCAACGTTTGGCTCTCTGCTTTTCTCGCTTATTGTGTTCCCTCTTTTCTCATAAAAAGATAAGGCACTGGGCATCTACTGAAAAATCACGGTCGCCACTTTATGTGAGGGTTAGAGTGCACCCTCAAAGATAAACTGCTATATCGAACCTCAATAAAGATTGTCAGATTCGAGCTCAGTGTGTGATGCCTAGGCTTTAATCTAATTAGAGAGAAAAGGGAAGGCGAGTATTGACATGAGCACTAAAGTTAGCCCTAAGCGACCGTTGCCTATTCTATAGATAAAATAACCGCTGGACTATTTACTTCTCGAATACAAAATACATGGACGGACCAAATTCAAATAGTGAGCATGAACACAATGTAAACTAAGAGAAGCAGAGAACTATGGGAGGGAGTTACCCTCTCCCCGAAACTACACCTAAACCACTCCACTACCCGATAACCCAACAAGACACCCCCGCACCAAAATCACTGACAACCAACAACTGCCGAAAGGCTACGCTTTCTCTCCCTTTTATACGCTTTATGCTAGTGGCGTAGCTAGCCCAAAAAGAAATCATCTTTATCGTTCATGAATACAACAAATATCAAAATAGCTCAAAGTTGACTAGTTTCGTCATATAAAATATACTTTTGCAGCACAACTGTGAAGATAACACCCACTTTCAGTTTACTGCTGCGCTGTTGCGCAGTTAACTGTCAGTGCCCCAATGGACAATATCCCACACTACCACTGGTAAGATAACCAATTGGTTGTGAATTCGCCTTTCTAACCATATGGTTTTCTTACCACTTGTTTGTAACCCTACCAGTGGTAGCCTTACTAGTGGTAGCCTAACCAGAGCTTTGTGAATACGGCCCGAGGTCTGAGTTACAAAATGTTCGCTAACTAAAGGCTGGGAATATATACCAAGTGGTGAAGTTCCAGTTGGTGACGAAAACATTAGTGCTAGGCGTACTTGGATGAAACAAACTAAAAGCTGGGCAACTACACGCTCTTATAAAATGTAAAGACAAAAATAGCGCTTTGTATATACCTTATAAATGCTACTGTTTCAGTTTGCGGTTTTCAGTATTGCAATAAAGTTCTCTACCAGAGCTGGGGCCAATTGCCAATTTTCGAAACCGGTTCCGGTTCCGGTTCTAAGGTACCGGTTCCGGTTCTGGTTCCGGTTCCAGCTTCCGGTTTCCGGTTTCAAGTAAAAAGTTTGTAGATACAAGTTTACCATTACTCAACATTTAGTACATGTCATCTGCGGGGTTTATATAATCGAAACGACAAAGCAATACTGCAAAACAAGTGGACTAAAACAATAATAAACAATTGGTTTAAAGTTTATTTCTGAAATCAAGGTTTTGGCTTAGTTTAGATTTGTTTGCTTTGATATGCTTTTATTATGCATAGCGTACATAAACACTGGTTTGCACCAACTGTGATTAGCAAATGATGATTAGCTAATTTCGTGCTAAGCAATTGCTTAGCAAGTGCTTAATCCCAAACTCCTTTGCACCAAATCCGATTAAGTTAATCAACTGCTAAGCAGATGCTAATCAAGCGCTCAAGTAGTAAATATTTAATCCTATTCTGGAATTCCTACTAATTTTTCAAAATTATTCCTATCTCCAGTCAACCGTAATGGCGAAAATGTTTGCTGGATAGCTAGAGGTTTCCCATGTTGCTGCTAATACAAAAAACTAAATTAAAAAGTTCGCTAAACAATTCGGAAAGTTTAGCGAGACGAAACACGAAAGCATTTCAAGATTCTTAAATATCTGGAAATATTCCACACGTTTAGTTTCATGTAGTACAGTTAACACAACAACAGTACTCATCCTAATCCTAATTCTCATGTATAATTCAACCGATTCAATTCAATAATTGATTTCTTACATCAAATTTAAAGACATCTGATGTATTTCCTGAGAAACTGTTAAGCAAGTGATTAGCAGATGCGACAGTTCTTGCAATCACATGATAATGGCATAAAATTCCCTTAGCTGATTGGTTCAACTACAAAAATCAAGCATTTTATGCTGATCAAGCTGATCATTTGGTCTGCGGATTAGCAAATGCTTAGCAAATAGTTACTCACATTTGGTGCAAACGGCCGAAAAAGTTTTATTTCCTCTTGTCGCGCAAAATGTTTCGCCAATCATCGGTGCTGTATAATACTGTGCATCTGAATATAAAGACAGCGACTTCTGTGCTGAACAGAATCCTGTAAATATCGAAGAGTTTGGAAATTGCTGAGAATTGAAATCTACTGGAAATAAATTTCTTATTTTTTTAAGACTATACTATTAACAGCACATCCCAAGAAGTGTTTTCAAAACATTTAAATGTAGATATGTAAACGCTGACAGCCATATCGGAAAGAAAGAGGTACCACCGATATCGCACACCACCAGTATGCACCTGTAATCTAGGATCTTAACTAGAGTTGGGACCGGTTCCAATTTTCAAAACCGGTTCCGGTTCCGGTTCCGGTTCTAGCTTCCGGTTCCCGGTTCCAAGTACAAAATTCGTAGTTACATTTTAACATTATTTAATATTGGATGCAGGCCCCCAGCAAGGGGTTATACAATCAAAATTATAAAGCAATACTGCGAAACAATTGGAATGGGTAATGCGATAATAACCAACTGGGTTCTTTTTTGTTTACTTAGAATTTTAAAGTTTTTGCCTTACCTTGAATGTGCTCCATTACAAATGCTGTTACTATATGCAGAACATACACTAAAACTTGTAAAAAATTAAAACTTTAGTATGGTCGAGCAAATTGTTTCGACAATTCACGGTGAGATTCTACTGTGCATCTAAATGCAGACAGAGCCTTCTGAACAGAATCTTGTAAACTGCACAACGTTTCAGTAAAACATGCAGAGAATTGAGATATACTGGAGCTTAAATTTTTATTTCTTTAAAAAGAGTACAGTGTCAGAAGCAAATAGTTTCCAAAACATTTAAATGCATTTAAAATATTTAAAAGCTGAAAGCCAAATTGGAAAGAAGAAAATATCTATATTAAAGTTATATTTAACGAGGAAATGTACAGTCGCTTGATTACACAAAATAGCTAACAGATACTTCTACATGCTGTTCCATTATTTGAACTTCGATTGACTTTCGTCTCAGTTGCCGATAGCTTAAAAATAAGAAATAAGTACACAACTTTCGAAGTTTTTCTACTCCTCTAAAATTTACTATTTTTTAAAAAATGTTGCTTAAATCTTGCGTGCTGACAACACCACCTTCCATTTACCAATTCTTTGAGAAGATATACTCAATTTCCGACTACATCCCATCGAGCTCTCATCTTTTCTATGAGGTTAATATTCAAATATGTAAGCTGGTTAAAGTTTTCATTCGGCGATGTATCGTTCACGTCTGAACGAAAGTGCCCGTCTTTCATTAATTACAATTGGAATTTTAGAACAGAAAATTTCAAAAATTCGTTAAAATTAATTTAGAGACATTTTCACAACTGCATTTTGTAATACACACAAAATTATTTAACAAAATTTGAAAAATCAGAAGCATGAAAACAAAAAATTACGAAATTCCTTCCGGAATAAAGAAAGTAGAAGTTTTCCCTTATTATACATGTTCCTAATTTTTCAAGTATGTTTAGCATTTAATTTTTGTCTTAACACATAGGATAATGTCACTAGTGTTGATTCAAAGAAACATTTGAAATTTCTCTTAATTCTATGCTTCGGCTTCAGTGAAACCTGAAACGTGCCTCGATCGCCTGAAAAGGGGAAGCGGTGAGTTTGTGTCACCTTCAGTGGAAGCTGAAGCTGTCGTCTTTGTTTAGGGTCTCAATTTATTCTATGGAGTGTCAGCTTCAGTTTCAGTTCCAATAATTGCACCTTCATTTCACGTTTAGTTTGAAACTCTTAATTATTATCAGTCTCATCCTACATATTTCGCCTTCAGGTCTAAATTTGTTTAGTTTCAGTTCAAACTAGATTTTTAGTTTCAATTTCAGTCACTAGCTTGAAAAAGACAATATGAATGGCAACAGGGAATGGCAACCACAAAAACAAAATCCAGCTTTTGCAAAATTTAAACTCCTGCAAAAAAATTAGTTCAAGTCCATTTTTAAGAGTGGAACCGGCCGGTTCCAAATCCTACCGGTTCCGGTTCTAAAATTCCTTCCGGTTCCAACCGGTTCTAGTGGAACCGGTCCCAACTCTAATCTTAACCTATTAGTCGACGGAAGACAATAGCATCTTACTCATCTCGTAGACTCAAACTTCACACCTGAATGGTATGGATACGTATAAATATGAACGGCAAATACAAAATCCAGCGTTAAAAAATTAACTTTTAATCGTAAAACCGGCCGGTTCCAAAACCCCCGAGTTTCGCTTCCGACTCTAAAAAATCCTTCCGGATCTAACCGGTTCTAGGGGAACCGGCCCCAGCTCTGATTAGCGGAACTTCTACTCATCCGCCTCTGCTGTCAATGAGGAGGTCATATATCGGCATTTCATAAGTACGCTTAATCAGTCTCCCTCTTTATAAACGTAGTATTATCACCGCACTAACTATTCTTCTCTACTTCTTGTGTGTTTCCATTTCCGAAGACATATGCCGGAAACATACCAACAAAACTGTCTGGATCGATGAGCATTAACAAAGGGCTAGCGACTTTGATTCCCGTGATGCTTGAGTTTAGGAGATAAACCCGATTTTATTTTGGTATACCTAGCTGCACATAATCCAATGTAACCTAAGCACACAAACACAGCTTTAATAACAACTTCTGTAAAACGGCATAACATCAAAATAGGACGCCATATTAAATGTAACAGGCAATAAACAATTGTTTAAATCAACCCTTTACAAGACCTGCGAATGTGAAGAGTAAATCAAGTAAAGGTTAGCACTTTAGGCCCGTTTCACTAAATACTAAACAGGAGGAGACTTCCTCTGTCCTGGTGTCGACCAGGCTTTGAGACTCCTTCTGGCATCTTGGTTGAGTTGTTTTTGACCAACCTTACGGGGCCAGTTTTCTGGTTAAACATTTTGCACCTGCGGGTGACGATCATCACAACATTGTGATGTCTAATGCAGCAAACAACAACAATAAAGACTAAAAGGATTTCGAATGTAGTAAAATTAACTCCCCTAAATCTCTGTTTCAAAACGAGGACTAATTCGAACATTAAACTAGATCGGTTAATCGCTGACACTAGAGGCTAATGCAACATAACAGGCTATATAATCAAATAACAAATAACAAGGACAACAGTAGATATAAATTCGGTTCCCAATAAAGAAACAAAGTACATATAATACAGAATGATACAATTACAACACAGAAACTAGCCGGATGATTTAATTGGAGGATTAAATGTTGGTCAGCAATTGGGAGTCGGCAAGACTGCACACTGTTTTTTAGCTTTTTACTATGCTTTATGATGAGATTTAATACATATTCTGGAAAACAATAAATAAAAACTATATATAGCTATTACAAGTTAAAATGTTTAGCATCATGCTCCTTGTTATCAGCTGGTGAGTGTTACCTTGACTATATTATATGACGTGCTGTAGTCATAGGCTCCCTGCAAATAAGAGTACATAATATATAAGAGTATGGCAAGCGTCAAGCTCTATGTAATGTGAGCGTGAAACATCCTCTGTAAACTAACGGTCCACCCCTCCCGAAAATTGGACACTAGTGAATTAATGAATTTCATGCACTATGCTAGTGTTCTGAAGCTCCAAGCAAACACATCCACAACTAATACGCACACACTGTTTGTGTTTTCGAACCTTGACACACAAGCAAATAGCAAGTGAACGTCCGTACTTCCGTTTTGGGTGCTGGGTGGGCGTCAATTTCTGGACTGTATTATTTGGGTTCAAATCGCGGAAGGGAGGCGTAGTTAGCATACAGAGGATGTGTCAAGCTTACGTAACATAAGAGTGTGACGCTTGTATTTTGTACTCCTGCTACAAATGAATACTTATGGAATAAAATAATTTCCACTGCCTTTACTAGCGTTTTAAGCTTCGAAACCGAGGGCCAACCACCAAAACTTTTTAGACGAAACGTACAACTATTAGCATGCAGAGCCAATACACTACAAATTGGCAACAGACAGCACAATTCTGAAGCGCACGGACATAATATCTATTGCGTACATACAAATATGAAATATATAGACACAAGTGGAAAGTTCCAACAACAATATAATACACAATGATTTGTACACGAGATTAGGATTTGAGGGACGCGGCGAAATCGGCACTAAAAACCAGACCACAAAAACTGAAATGATCTGATCTCAGTTATCAGGTCGTGATTTCTTCTGTGTACCAGTGCCACTGAAACAAAAATAAAGCATACACAACCACCGACTTAAACTACATCAAAACAGATAAAAAAAAATAAAACAACAAAAAGAAAATTAGAAAAAAAATAAAAAAAGATAACAGGTTCCCGCACTCCGCCACCCACCACCCCACAGACTAAATCTTAACGTGCGGCGGGAGGTGAGGGGAAGCGTACGACGGCCCCAGCCAAAAAAAAGCATAATAATAATATTATACGATTTGTTCAAAATTAAAATTTATTAATAGAAACAGACAAAAACAAATAGACCAAACCGATATTGTTGGTTTCCACCAAGATCTGAAAGCAAACAGCAAGTTTAATGTGTCCCCCCCCGGGGAAATTTAAAAAACCCCAATTTTCGAGAACCTTTACGAAAACTTTCGATTACGGACACCCCTAAATATTCAGGTCCCAGCTCCGGTGCATTTCTCGTAAATGATAATCGCGAGTCCTAGTCGACGGAAACTTGATAATGGTCTGACAAAAAAAAAAAATAAAAAAAAAAAAACAAAAAACAAACCAAAACTACACTCCATCAAATCCCTCTAGAAATAAAAATGCTCCTCTGGAGCATGAAAAAAGTAATATGGGTTGTGGTGAGGTTGTAAAATCAAGAGAGGACTAGTCTTTAAAATGCTTAATATGGGGCTAGGTTCAAAAATAGAAGAGGACTAGGTTGTGAGCGAATTAATATGGGCACAGCTTCGCCGAACAACCCATATTCGCGGTTTGTCAATGTAAATTATTATGCATATCCACGATACATTTAGTTTATAGTTCATAAATAATCTACAGCTACGGTATGTGTTCGAGCTTTATTCGAACTTTTATTTTAGTAAACGTTTTCTTCGATAAATGCTTTATACTAACCTGCGCAATTTACGTATCCATTTATACGGAAAATTTATATTCAAGAATAATTTAGGACTCTCCGACGATCTTCTATTTCCTCCGACTTGGACCAATAGCTTTAGCATCATAGCCTTAGATCTCTCCTAGTAGTAGAGCCTGCCGTAGTCCAACACAACAAAATGATGATAATTTTCGTATATATTCCTAGCTAGTCTAACAGTGCATGCAAACAGCTATATTCAATGAGTATTCAACGTTTAAATTTTTTATTGACTGACATTGATAGCTCTAAGCTAAGACGAAACGTGAAATCCCGCGAATATGGGTTGTTCGGCGAAGCTGTGCCCATATTAATTCGCTCACAACCTAGTCCTCTTCTATTTTTGAACCTAGCCCCATATTAAGCATTTTAAAGACTAGTCCTCTCTTGATTTTACAACCTCACCACAACCCATATTACTTTTTTCATGCTCCAGAGGAGCATTTTTATTTCTTGTCCTTCTGTCATTTTAAAGGATCCCTTTCCAGCAATGCTGTAATGGATACAAGGAGCTTGAACAGTGCCGTAGGTAGAACAGAAAACGGATTATATAAATATATAGTACCACTGAATTCTCACCTCCGCCCCAAGCTTCGGCCGCTGCTGCAACCTGTGTTTGTGGGTAGTATAAGGATAAAACTTTTTCGCCTCCCCAAAGAGTTCGACAGTATGCCCATCGTGTTCAGCGACACGGATTTACTATATGGATACCTCCATAGGGCCGAAAAACGTTGTTTTAGGCGGTTTGACCAGTGGTCAGTAGGCACCATAGACCATAGCCACCAGTGGTTAAAGGTCATTTTAAAGTTTCCCTTTCCAGCATGTAAGCTAACGCAGATAAGGAGCTTGAACAATGCAATATATAGGCAGGGCAAATGTGAGCAAATGGGCTTTCATTTGATACCAAACTTGACCACTTTTGAAGACTTTCATTTTTGACCCACACCGGACCCACTGTGGGTGGGGCACCCACCCACAGGTCGGTGGGGCAACTTTTTGTGGGTGGCATAATGACAAAAGTTGATCGCCTCGCCAAGGGCTTTCATTTGATACCAAACTTTACCACTTTTGAAGACTTTCATTTTTGACCCACACCGGACCCACTGTGGGTGGAGCACCCACCCACAGGTCGGTGGGGCCACTTTTTGTGGGTGGCATAATGACAAAAGTTGATCGCCTCGCCAAGGGCTTTCATTTGATACCAAACTTGACCACTTTTGAAGACTTTCATTTTTGACCCACACCGGACCCACTGTGGGTGGGGCACCCACCCACAGGTCGGTGGAGCCACTTTTTGTGGGTGGCATAATGACAAAAGTTGATGGCCTCGCCAAGGGCTTTCATTTGATACCAAACTTGACCACTTTTGAAGACTTTCATTTTTGACCCACACCGGACCCACTGTGGGTGGGGCACCCACCCACAGGTCGGTGGGGCCACTTTTTGTGGGTGGCATAATGACAAAAGTTGATCGCCTCGCCAAGGGCTTTCATTTGATACCAAACTTGACCACTTTTGAAGACTTTCATTTTTGACCCACACCGGACCCACTGTGGGTGGAGCACCCACCCACAGGTCGGTAGGGCCACTTTTTGTGGGTGGCATAATGACAAAAGTTGATCGCCTCGCCAAGGGCTTTCATTTGATACCAAACTTGACCACTTTTGAAGACTTTCATTTTTGACCCACACCGGACCCACTGTGGGTGGGGCACCCACCCACAGGTCGGTGGAGCCACTTTTTGTGGGTGGCATAATGACAAAAGTTGATGGCCTCGCCAAGGGCTTTCATTTGATACCAAACTTGACCACTTTTGAAGACTTTCATTTTTGACCCACACCGGACCCACTGTGGGTGGGGCACCCACCCACAGGTCGGTGGGGCCACTTTTTGTGGGTGGCATAATGACAAAAGTTGATCGCCTCGCCAAGGGCTTTCATTTGATACCAAACTTGACCACTTTTGAAGACTTTCATTTTTGACCCACACCGGACCCACTGTGGGTGGAGCACCCACCCACAGGTCGGTGGGGCCACTTTTTGTGGGTGGCATAATGACAAAAGTTGATCGCCTCGCCAAGGGCTTTCATTTGATACCAAACTTGACCACTTTTGAAGACTTTCATTTTTGACCCACACCGGACCCACTGTGGGTGGGGCACCCACCCACAGGTCGGTGGAGCCACTTTTTGTGGGTGGCATAATGACAAAAGTTGATGGCCTCGCCAAGGGCTTTCATTTGATACCAAACTTGACCACTTTTGAAGACTTTCATTTTTGACCCACACCGGACCCACTGTGGGTGGGGCACCCACCCACAGGTCGGTGGGGCCACTTTTTGTGGGTGGCATAATGACAAAAGTTGATGGCCTCGCCAAGGGCTTTCATTTGATACCAAACTTGACCACTTTTGAAGACTTTCATTTTTGACCCACACCGGACCCACTGTGGGTGGGCGCTGTGGGTCAGGGGTCACATCCACCGACCTCAGCAGTATGCTCATCGTTTTCAGCGACCCCGATTTACTATATATGGGTACCACCCCAAGGCCGAAAAACGCCATTTTTAGTGACTTTTAGGCCATTTCTAGTAAAAGTGGGACTTAGAAACTTTTCGCCAAAACAGGCCAAAAAAATGCAAAGTTTGGGCCCATCTCCTGAAAGCTAGGGAGCAAAATTAAAAAATCCCCCTCGTTACTTTATGCACCCCTACTGGTAGTTTTCAACAAAAGATACTAGACCTCTCCAGCTTCTACCCAGTTCTAGAAAAGTGTGACCAAAATTTGCGAAAAATAGCGAAAGTCCGACTTTGGGACCTTGGCACAGAGCCAAAATTGGCCAGGTGCCAAAATGACCAAAAAAAGGTAGCATGGGGGGATCCTGTCTACCAACATATAATAGTAGTATGGTGCCAAAATGCCCACATCGTTCCAACACTTCGCCGTAAAATGCATTTCCAATAAGCGTTATTCACCGAGAAAAAAAAAACAAACGCACGGTAACTATCGCCTAGTGCAAAAATTCGAAGTTTCGAATTCGAACCAAAAGTATGGTGGTACTTGTAGTACTACTCGAGTTGTTTACGATGGTAACCTTTTTACCACTCCCGGACCTCTAATTAGCTGGCACCAGGCCAACACGGTCTCCAGAGGGCCGCGCAGACGCCTTTTTACCCATATTATGTAGGGGCGCTATCGCGCCCCTACATAATAAAAAAACACCCCCACCCCACACAAACACAACCAAAACACGTAGGTGCTCCCCCCCCCCCCCCCCCCCCCCCACCACTCCCCCGGTTGGCCCCCCCTCTGCTTTTTTTTTTTTCCCCCCCAAAAAAAAAAAAACTTTCTCCCTTGTCCCCTCCCCCCTTTTTTTTTTCCCAAACAAAAAACCAAAACCCCTATCCCTCCACAGAAAAAAAAAAATTCCCAGCCACCCTGTATATACGCACAAGGCGTAATATATCTTGAAATAAGTCAAATAAATACCATACATTCTTAATTAATTAGTGAATAATGTGTTCTTACGTTACTTTCATCAGAAAGTTGGAATTTTTCTTTGATCCATGTTTGCTGTTTAAGTGTTTTGTCTAGGCTGCGTAAGAACATCTTCTTTGAATGTCCTCTATTCAGACATGTTTCAAATAGATCTTTATAGTTTTTTTCTGAGATGAATTAATTTGTCATTTATTTCACAGATTCGTGTTAATTGACAAATTATTGTATTTTTCATGATTTTACTGGATATATTAGAGTCTGAGGGAGGGAATTTGTAAGTACAAAAATCGAAATCTTACCTTTTGTCATACATTTTAGTAGTGAAAGTTTCATTAGAGATACTTATGTTTAAGTCCAGTACATTAGCTTCTTTATTACTTGAATTAACTTTATTTAGTTCTAAATCTGGGGGATAAATTTTAGTTTGATTTCTTTCCAAGACGTTGTGGTCATTAATGGTTGTGATATCGTCAATGTATCTATATACGTAGATAAGAAACTTAGCCAGGTGTGAATTATCTTTATCGGTTATAAATTTATGCTCAAAATAGTTTAAGGTTAGATTAGCTATAGTTGGGGCAGCATTTGTTCCCATTGGTATACCAATTTGTTGAAGAAACAATTTGTTGCCCATTTTAAAGTATCTATTAAAAACTGTAACTTATTTATAATATCGGTTTTAGTGTATGTAGTATATTTAGGTGCACCATTTCCCCAATACGCTTTGCCATATCGTATATGAATACGGTTAGTCACGTCGTTGTTTATTATATGGCTTAAAGCAGAAATGATAGTGTTATGATGCAAAGTAGTATACAAGGTAGTAAAGTCATAAGTATTAATTGTTTGGGCCGTTTTATTTCCATTTAACTGTTTTAGTGTTTTTAGTATAGGTTTATTGCTATCGATGATCCAAAAAGGATTACAGTTTGTAGTACATTCCAATATTTTACTTCGCCTTTTTCTACTTATGGAAATAAGCTTGAGTATTTTATCTAGAGTAATTGAAAGAGGACTGCAAGAAGTGTTACGACTAGCTATTATAGTTCTGAATTTTATAGGAGTTTTGTGAAATTTTGGAATTATATAGATAAATGGTAGTTTGTTGTTGTCATTACAGCTGATATTAAATTAAGAGAAGCCAGAACAATTATACAGAGTAAACAATGTACGTATAGGCAGTTGAAAAGTGCGTGTTCTCATTTCAGGCACAGAAAGTCTTTTACCTAATTTTTACAAATTATCTTTACCACATTTCACCAAATTGACTAAGCATAGGAAGGGAGACACGGAGCAATCAAAATTGCTGCCGTCAGACGTTTGAGCCTTGACGTTTGAATGGCTCGTCTACTTTAAGATTCGCTCATTTTTTATGTCCTAATTCTATAAACTAGGGTATTTTTTACAGAGGGGGGGCGGCCCCCCCCCCCCCGAAAATGCCTTCCTTCCCGAAATCGCCTCCTCCCGGGATTTTTGCTTCCCCCCGGGATTTTTTGGAGGCCCAAGTTTTTGACAAAATAGGCCAATTTTCAAAAATTTTCCGGCTTCGCCGGAGATTTTTTCGTAAAAATTACTATATTTAGCTTAAATCCTGGCATTTTTGAGAACTTTTGGCGTTTCACCATGCAAAATATTTGGTTCATTTTTGCAAAAAAATCTTCCCCTCCCCCCGAAAATTTCTCCACCCCCCGGCCCGAGCCCCCCGGGAAGCCCCCCCACCCGGAAAAAATCCCTAAAAAATAACCTGTAAATAGCATACTGTAATCATAAGCATATGTAATTAACTCGGGGTAATCCCTGAAAAATTCCAAACTTTTAAAGGTGTGTACTCCAAAATATGTAAAAATGGCAAAATGGTAACATTTTTCGCCCAAAATTAGTAAGAAATGAACATTCTTAGCCATTTTAAGACAGTTTTTGAAAGCAAATCGCTAAAATTAGCCAAAATTAGCACGTTTTGGTAAAAATCTCTCAAGGAGGTCTAAATTTTTTGGCCTTCTCCCTGAAGAGGCCTACCAGTCTATCGTTGGGGGGGTCTGCACCCCCCCCCCCCCCTATTTCCCCTCCACGTTACCCTATGACTGTTAGTACCATAATAGAAAAATACCATAAGGTACACTGTATTATGTCCATAGGGTACAAACCTTGAAGCCATCGGACCTGTGTGGCCGGCCCGTAGCCCTTCTCATTTCGCGCCGCAATTCGAAAGATGATGGCGGGCTTGGCCGAGCTGTCGATGTGGGCCGCGGCCAGATTATTGTTGCCCACAATGCAGGAGGGGTCCCCGCCCACATAGACGCGGACGAAGGCCAACTGACCCTCCTGATGTCCTAGAACAACAGGCATTAATTAACAATTATTAATAATTAATATTATAAACAATAATTAATAACTGTGTACTGCAGTCATACACGTTACACTAATCCAAAGTCTGGCTTTCGTCCTAGTAGCTCAACATTTTTAACCTGTGAGGGCAGGGGCGGGGAAAACTTCTGAAACAGACATTAGGCTATTGTACTAATCTGCTGAAAGGATCAAGCATATTTTGAGATGAAAATTTTAAGCCTGAAAGCACTGAAAATCAGGTAAGGTATTAACACCATTAAATCTAAAGCATTAAAACTAAAATTAAAAATAATTTAAAAACCAGAGACGCACCGGGACTACCACCGGGGCTGGGTCCTCCTAAATTTGGAGAGGGCGTCCAAATCACAAAGGCAAGCTATTTAAAAAATCAGATTTTGCAAGAGTCTTCTTTATAGGTAAACACAGGCTGCTATTGTTGATTTCAGTCAAAAAAATCAAATCGGGTGAAAAACTAATGATCTGTAACAAATGGACCGGTTGTTAATATTCAAACTTCCATATTTTATGTCAAAAAACGTCCAAAATTTATTTCGTTAAACATTGGTTCCGGTAGGGTCCGACTATCGCCCAAGCGTCGACACATCCATACTAAAAATGACCTAACAACAGTCTTTTACACAAACAAAAACAGCATATAACTCACTAATCACCAATCAGGCTTATAAAAAATTGCCTCAAGCGTTCGCAAGTGGTTTTGGCCGGATAAGCCTATTACACCGCAACTGGATCAAAGAAAACAAACCTTAGGGAAATTTTGAGCAACAAACCTTGAGTGCTCTTGACGGCTAAATACACCGAGTATTCCAAGATCTTCCCACAGGTATTCTGGGGCGGCTCCCAGGAGATATGAGCGCCATCAGCTGCCTAGAAAAAATCGAAAATTGAAAACTTAAACAGCCAAATTCCAAAAAAATAACAAATCATAAGGAAAGCTAAACATTACACACGACAGAAATGAACACTGAATTCCACAATAACATTGACCAGCTAGTGCCAGAATGCGATTAGTGGACAAAATCCATACAAAAAATTACAAAAAATCTCCAGAAAACAATTCAACAAATTTTATTATTTTGAAAAAATTGTCCAAACTTTCTCTGTTAAAAGCGCCAGCATTACCATTCCACCCACCCTCTCCCAAATAACACTGTTCAAATCAAAAAATCCCAAGAAATAAAATTTAAACCAGTCAAAACCCACACCAGCAGACAACTTACTTTGGTAATCTTAATGGCAGAAGGGGCGCCAGGAAACCCAGGCAGGCAAGTCTTGAAGGCAGTCACCTCAGAGAAGGGACCCCGACCGCAGGCATTAATGGCCGAGACCCGGAATTTGTAGGCTGTGCCCGGATTAAGTTCGGCCTTCTTACGGAAACCCACCTGTCCAGCGTGCAGGCCAATGTCAAAATCGCCCTGAAAAAAGTCCACAACTCGAACAAAATAAACAATAGGCAATAATAAGACTTAAGAAATTTGAAAATTAATTCCAGAAAGTGCAAGAAAAACAGGATTTTCCATAATACTAGAACTGTTTGTAGTGCACGGAACAAAGGCAGCAACAGCTGAAAGCATGCAAATTACGAGCGTACGCTACTTTTGATGTCAATTTTTTCATAAATATCTGTATTTCGATTTCACAAAAAAACTAATAATAATTTATGAACGGGTTGATTTTTCAGTAGACTATTGAACTTAGTAAACATCTGTTTCTTTTTTCGACATAAATAAAAAATTCTGTAGACTTTAACTGATAATGATTTCTCAAAAATATACAGTTATTATGTTAAAATTTGTCAAAAATCAAAATACAACAAAACAAGAAGACTACTGACCCCAAACTGATCCTCTAGGGAAACATCGGTGGGCAGAAAGTAGTGAGTAACCAGACACGAGGTTCCCTTGATTATGCCAACATCAAACCAGCGAGCTTCTGGCGGTTTCTGTGGCTAAAATTTGTCATAATATGTCATTACAATATAATAACAGAATTTGAGAAAAACAATCAAAAAAACGGTTCAAACAAAGGTACAAGTCAGCTAAGTGGATAACCATTTCCTTTAGCACCATACTCAACTTACATCCTGTCTCAGGAAGGCCCCAGGATCAGTAGACCCCAGCGTCTGCGGAGCTGTGGGTGGATGGGACAGGTGGAGGGTCCCAGGTGGGACAGGTGTCCCACCCAAAGAGCCGGGGACGCCTCCCATCATTGGACCCCCTCCGGGCTGACCAGTGACGCCTAGGGTAGGAGTTAAGGTGGAGGGGACAGGGTGCTGTTGCTGGTGCTGTTGTTGTTGCTGCTGTAGAGGAGCAGATAGTGCAGAGCTTTCTGGAAAACAAACAAAATTAATTCGACAATTAGGACCAGCAGTGATGCTTATCCTACCTCAACGGCCAACTGTCCGATTATCGAAAAAAACAAGAAAAGCGAAATTTCGCAAATCGTCAGCAGTTATTGTAGGATGTCAGAACTGAAACGACCAACCTTGCCGACCACTGGTGTAGTACAGAACAGTAGACCTACAAATCTAATAGTAAGAGGCTGGTATGCACAAAAAGCAAAGCTTGTGATGCAAACTACGCACTGCTCTATATCAATTTTACTGCTCAGAAATCCCATAAATTTTTTTAAGTTTTAACTTTTAATCTGCCACCATACATAGTAAGGGTTCGTAAGGGGATTTCATAGTCATGTACGCAAGTGTTGGCCCGTCGACGCGCGTTGACGTGCGTCTATAGATAGACGTCAAAGCACCAACGACCTCTTTATTAAGAAGGTGGGCTGCCGATCCAAACCCCGTCCCCCTATTGGATTTCCGCTATACTCTACCCCACCATCCACTTTTTGGGCTTTTCCCCTCATTCACTAAAAGGTGTAGTGCGTACCTCTTTCCACGCTTTCGCCTAGAGAGAATCAAGGGCCTTTTCGAGAAAGGGTAGAGACTTACTAGAGAGTTAAACTTAACTTGATCCTTTTCAGGAAAGAGATAATGGTCGGAAACTCAAGCTTGAGTGGAATTAACACGAGTTAAAGGAGGTAATTTTAGCTCTACTCTACCCTGTCTTGAAAAGGCCTCCAGAATGGAAATACGAACTCATCATCACCCCTACAATCTACATTGACGTAAATGTGTACACACCTGTCAGAGTGGACGGAAAGTGAGATAGTAGGGTGGATGTGGTGGAGAGGGGCGGCACAGACTGGGAAGAAGGGGATCCAAACATTGGATCTGTGCCAACCAGGGGTGCTGCACCCGTCGAAGACGGTGCTGTCGTCAGCATCTGTTGTTGCTGTTGCTGTGCTGCATCAGCTGCCGCAGTGACCACTGGAGGAGCGGTCAACTCAGTTGCTGCAGATGCTGCTTCTGCAGCACTTGCTTGTGCTGTTGCTGTCGGTGCTGGTGCTGTTGTCTGGTCAACTTCCATCGGTTGACTGGACGAATCAGCAGCATCAGACGAGGGTTGGTGCTCCTCCGCTGGTGCTCTACAAGTCGAGGATTCCGCAGCTTCGGCCAGTTTGCCTGTCTCAACTGCATCGGAGCTGTCAGTGGCAATTTCGTCCGGCTTTTCGGATTTCGCGTCTTCGCTTTGTTTCGGCTGTCCTGGGGTTTCTGATTCCGCTGCTGCTTCCGTTTCTTCTTTGGGCTGATCTTCGCTCAACGTTTCAGCGCTCAATTTGTCTTCTGCTGCCTAAAATAGTGCAGCACGAAGCACTGTAATATGTAATTATGCGATCATCTGTGATGAACAGCACGAGACTTGACATACTCTTACTTGTATGCGCGCTAAGGTTAGCACATAGTGCCTGTTAAGAGCTTCAGGCAGGCAATAAAAGTGCAACCTTAAACCACGTTACACTAGTATCAAGAACTAACCCAGCAGAGTATAACGAAAGCATTCACACAAGTCAAAATTGTCTACTCTGCACTGTAGCACTATTCTACCTTGATCTGCACTCCTCAAACTTCCCCTATTCCTAACTAAAGTCTGACCTTTGTCTCTGTTTCTTCCAAAGAACTGGCAGCAGCCAATTTCTTTTCCACATTTTCCGTAGTCTCATCACCCGTCAATTCTTCCTTTTTAGCTTCATCTCCAGAGGGGGAGGGAGCAACATCTTTGTTCGATTCCGTAGATTCCGTGGCGGTTTTCTCTTCCAAGAAAGAAGCTGGCTGCTCAGACGTTTCGCTAGGCTTTTCTTCATCAGAAACGGCAGTTGTAGCCGAAGCTGACGCTGCTAAAAATAAAAATAAGAAATCGGACCAAATACGTAGATAATTCCATTCAGGTCAAACTGTAGCAGTCTGCATCCAGCTAAGTAGCTAACAAGTACCAGAAGTAATGGGTCAGAAACCTCCATTCAAACATAGGATATTGTCGTCTCGCAAAATTATGCTGCGACGCCAGTTTGCCATTTTTGCATCTCTACAGTGTTTGGAATACAGTGTTTTGCAATCTGGGGTTGGAATTTACAGAAGACATGGACTAATAAACCTTGCAAGATGGTAGAAAAAAACACCCTCGCCAACCCTCCTCCCAGCAACAGTAATCACATGGAAAGAGTACTGTTTGATTTTATGGGGATGATTTCACATCGAACAGTGAAATAGTAGTAAGCAAAAACGAACCAAAAAAAGGTGCCCAAAATGTTGCACGCCAACTGAAAGCTTACAGCCAGGATAGACGAGAGATTCGTAGATAGGGGTGTTTTCTAGGAGAGTTTATGTACACCGTATTTATATATGTCATGTATGGAAGGTTCAAGCAAGTCCTATATGGAACTATATGGAACTCTCTTGATGAACAAATCGTTAATGCTGTAAATATAGTGGAATTCAAAAACCGACTTGCTACTGTTTCTTTTCATAACTTCATTAGGGGCCGGGCGTTAGTGGCCGTGCAATCGGCCCAGCCCTGATCCCTTCCCTTCTGTCAATACTTTGCCACGTACATTAGAATGTGTTTAGACTCTTTTCTTTTTTTCCGGTTTGGTATATTTGCTGCCGCTTTGCTATAGTTTCTTGTTAGTTTTGTTTTGATAATTCTGTTTTTGGTTGGGAATAAACTAACTAACTAACTAACTAAACCTTTATGTATTGATCTGTATACTAAATCGATGGTACTCAGCTGGCTCTTTCCTACAGACTTGGGTCGCCCCCTCCCCCAGGATTCGGGTCTTCCCCCCCCCCTAGAACTTTAATGTGCCCCGAAAAATAGGGTTTTGCGGTTAAATTTTGAAAAATTTTTCCGGCTTCGCCGTATTTTTAGACATTTTCAAGCATTTTTGACCCCCCCCAGAAACCCGTGCCCCCCAGACTTCCCCCCCCCCCAGAATTTTTGCCTAGGAAAAAGCCAGCTCAGTACCCAGCAAACCATATATACCTACATACCTAGTTGTTCACTAGAGGTCGCTGTAACCGTGGGCGGGGCAGGGACAGGGGCTGGAGGAGGCGGGGACCCGCCCAAAGTTCCCAGCTCTGCGGGCTCATCCATGATGTTCGGAGGGAGATCTGAGCCCGTGACCTACAAGAGAAACAATAAACCAAACAAACCAATAAAGAAACAGCCAGTACTAGACTCTCTGTGAAATACTAGAGAAAAAACGTGTAAAAGGGTTTCATTGAGCAGGAAAAAACAGAATAGAAGTACTTTTCCTGCCAGTAAATTTCCTAAGTTTCAAATTCACAAATACCATGAATAGAACAAGCTTTCAACCGAGCAAAAATATGCAAGTAATGGACTTTTTTCTAAGCAAAAAGGTGGGGGTGGCATTCTCCCCTTAGTGGGGAGGAGGAGGAGACGATTAAAGTGGTTAGAAATCAACAAGATCCAGAATAATCAGCCAATCCTCTACTGTTACAATTGAGCTAAAAAGTGCTCAAAAATTCAATCCACACAAACCTATCTTAATCAAGATCATAAAATTTGACAATTTCTGAGCCCCTGCAAGTGAATGGGGGGAAGTCTAAAATCGAGGGTGGAGCATACCGAGTGGGGAAAGGAGCCCGAAGAAGGCGTCCTAACCTCCCCCCCCCCGGTATAAAAAGTCCAGAAGTACAGCAGTCAGTAATCAGCAAAATAATGTAACAGAATAGAGTATGACAAACCACCATTACAGAAAACACCCTCCAAAACTTTGGCTATTGAAGTGTCACTTTTGGCAATACGCTTGCGGCTACACACTGGATATGTTTTACTGGGGGTGGGTGGGTGGCGAAACCCCTCCACTTTTTGGGCTTCCCCCTCTCCCACACACACACACACACACACTCACACACACACACACACACACACACACACACACACACACAGACACACACACACAGACACACACACACACACACACAGACACACACACACAGACACACACACAGACACACACACACACACACACACTCACACACACACACACACACACACACACACACGACACCTACCATAGAAACAGACGCAGCCGGTGAATAGGTAGTGCCGGCCGTCGTAAAACTGCCCCCAGCGGCACTACTGGCACTGGCCGCATCATCTGCTGGTACAGCACCACCTGTGCTGCCGCTCAAAAGTGCTGCTGCGGCAGCTGCGGCGGCGGCACCCGTTTGATCTGTGCCAGGTGTCCCCTGAACGGGATTTGCCGGTGAGGACGTGCCACCGGGTAGGACCACCGTGGCAGGCGAACTGACCGCGGCGCTAACACCGCCTGGTGTAGGAAATCCGGTCAGATCACCGCTGACGGCGGTTGCAGTGCTGCCTGTTGGTGTGGATCCTGAAAAACAAAGAAACTACCTTCAAAAACTTATAGCCTCATGTTAGTTAGTTTATTTTCATTATTTTCAACGACTTGACTACATGTGCATACTTTTACCGGCTTTCGACTACCTATGTTTTCCTTGGTGTGGTTTTAAGTCGCCCTTAGCACTTTTTCCAGCAATGCGGAGGATCACAAATCCAGCCACTCTTCTTCACAGGCCAGGACCGGAACCGAAAGCGCCGTTGACCAGACGGATGCCAGGGAGTACCTGTCCAGATCGAGCCCCGCTTTGCAGTCTCCATGTCCATCTGGGCCCCGCTGCAACAAATTCTACTAAGTACCCTCCCAGGAGCAGGCTACTTAGGAGGATGTCTAGGAGGGAGTTAGGAGCCCTTCTGAACCCGTTAAAAGTATTTCTCCTAAACTTAGTGAGCTTCTAACTTTAGAAAAAACATAGGAGGGGGGGACAGCACTCCTAGCTTGGGAGAATCATTTGAAACCCAGTTCTCCTGAGCGACTACCTTAGCTGATTCTGCAAGCACTCCTAGACCTCGGAGGATCTTTTGCAACGTGACCCAGGTTTCTCCGTGAAGGTTTTACAACTACTTCTCATACATCAGCACATCCCCACCCCATGAAGACTTAGACTAACTAAAAGCTAAACTAACGAGTCATGAAGTACCTACCAGGTGTTGTGGGTAACTGCTGTTTTGGCACAACTACAATCTTTTGATTCTTTCCAGCCAGAATAATTGTACGTCCGTCAGCCGTTTTGATAGCCTAAAATATACAAATAAAATAGAGTAAATCATATAGAGTAGTGTCTAAAAGTATATACATACAGAGCTCTGCAAATCCACAGCAAAAACTAGCAAAATCTAGCACAAAGCCTAATTTGACAGCCGGACACAGAGCGTGTACTAAACCTTAATTATTTCAAACAAGAAGTTAACATTTTACAGTTAACAACTTGCAAAAACAGCAGTATCTAAGCATGAGCAAATTGGACTAGATAACTAAGCATTACCTTAACTTTATTGAATTGCAAGTCGAGCCAATTTAAAGGTATAAAATTTAAAAGATTGAAAACAAAACGGTACCAAAAGAGTTGACCTAGAGCCATCGTATTGTACCAGTAGAAAGCCCTTCACGAGGGGTCCATGCTGTGAAAATTTGAGCAAAATCGGCCGAGCCGTTTTTGAAATAGGACAGATTGAAATTCTCAGTGCACGACTTTCTCTCCAATTTATTCTCCCCCCCCCAAAAAAAACTACGAGCAGGGGGGGGGTAGAAACTACGTACCTGGAGCGGTCGAATAGGTCTGGCACCCGGTTGTCCGCCGGCTGAGCCAGGGATAACCTTAACCAAGGTTGGTGTACCGGGACCTCCGGCACGTGGAGTCTAAAAACAAACAAACAAGCATAATAAATAATAAGAAAAACACAAAAATACAAACTTTCCAAGATAGCGTGTGTCCGTTCTGAAAACGTTGTGCTAATGGCCCAGGCAAGGCCAGCTTAAAAGAAAACGAGCAAAAGCTGTTCGGCATCAAAAAATACGTAACAAATTGATGAATACGCAAAAGCTCGATTATCCTGTTATCGGCCACTGGATGACTGCTACGGCACGCTAGCGACCAACTCTTACCTTGTTGCTGCTGTTTGCTGCATTAGACATGAAAATGAGCTGGGCATCACCCGAAGCCCGAAGGTGCGAAAGGTTAGCCAGGAAACTGGCCCCGCAAACTCAGCCAAGTTGCCAGAGAAGAACTTTCAAAGCCTGGACGACATCACGACGGATAATGTCTCCACCTCTGTCTTTACAAGCAAATTAGCATCTAAAGTTAACGTCCACAACTAACAAAGTTGTGTACGCGCCCCGCCCAGTGCCGTGATGGACGAGTGGTAAGGCGTTTGACTAAAGATCTTACGGTCCCCCGCTGCCACAAGGCTTTCGCAAATCCCCTTGAGCAAGGGACTAAGCACATATCGGTTCGCCGTGGGCTCCAGCCAACCCAGCTGTCTATCCTTAACTGGTCGGTAAATGGGTACCACTGCGGTGGGAAGGTAACAGGAGTCTGTGCTCTGGCGTAATGCCTGATGAAGGGCTGCTACCCCCTTCCACAGATGTAGTCAACATTAGAGTTGTCCCTCCTGGCTTCGGGCTGTGAATCCGGAGATAAGCACCGACCGGCACCCTATAACCTTCTGGAGGTTGGAGTTCTCTCCAGGGGTCTCTTTACCTTACCCTACCTTTACGTTTACCCCGCCCAGTGTTACCTTTGTGTAGTCGACAGCTATGTACACCATACGTGTGCTTGGGGGGTGTCACCCCCCCCCCCAGACCTGAGCTCACCTCCCCCCAGAGGGGTTCCTCACCCCCCCCGGAATCCGGATTGTTCCGGTAAAAAACCGGAAAAATCCGGTTTTTCGGCGGCCTTCGGCCGCCCTTCACCCCCCCCCCCCAAATTTTCCCTCCTGCACACCGTTCATTTTAGAAAGTCCACTATTGTAAAAGAAGTTGAACCTATCAGTTGCTCTAGGCTTCTCACCGGTGTCAATATCAACCAACAATTTATACACATTAGCCTACAATTGTTTACAGGTGATTACAATTACGTAACTAATCCAATTAGGTTACATACAGTTTGTAGGGCAATTCCAGACGGAGTTCTGATGAGGCTGACCGTGGGCGGGGTGCCGCCTGGAGTTCCTGGGACGGCGGGGCCAAACGGTGGTCGCCCAGCCCCAGGCATCCCCGCCGACACCAGGGGAGTGGCCGCCGTTGGAATGGTGGGACGCAGTGGGGAGACTGCCTGCATCGTTCCAGCCCCGGGCATACGCAACATCTGTGGTGAACCTGAAATTCTGAGAGTGTGTCAAACAAAGATTGCAAAGCTGTAGATGCATTGTTAACAGTAAAATGTTTAATGCTATTTCTAGTCATTAAAGTCGACTACCTAGTTTCAGAGGCAGAAAGCATACAGAGAATGCTGCTTGAGATCACAGAGAAAAGTTACAGTTAAGTTAAACAGAAAAGAAAAGTTAAAGTTACATAATTCATAATTATATATATATATATATACAAGTAACAAAAATGCTCCGCACAAAAGAGGATAATATGTGTGTGTTGGCTGTATCGTATATATATATCCTTTAAATATCCTTTAAATATATAATAAATATAAATAGGTATATATATATATCCTTTAAATTCCGGTTGAAGAAGTAAAGACAAAAGTTTCATGGGCACGTAACGTTATTTGGCACAGCAAATATTGGTGGATGGTTCCATGTCAAAAGTTGCTCAGCTCACTTAGGGCTTTCATTTGATACCAAATTTGACCACTTTTGAAAAATTTTATTTTTGACCCAAAATCGCCAAGTCCCCACCCCACCCCACCACAGCACTCTACAGCCACTTTGAGCATGCAGTTCTATGACAAAAGTTGCTCAGCTCGCTTAGGGCTTTCATTTGGTACCAAATTTGACCACCTTTGAAAACTTTCATTTTGACCGAAAATCGCCTAAGTCCCCACCCCACCCCACCACAGCACTCTACAGCCACTTTGAGCATGCAGTTCTATGACAAAAGTTGCTCAGCTCGCTTAGGGCTTTCATTTGGTACCAAATTTGACCACTTTTGAAAAATTTTATTTTCGACCACTTGACCCCCCCCCCAACTGACCCTTCAAACGGCAAAGTGGAACCAGCCCAGCAAAATAGGTACGTCGGACGGCAAAACGGATACCGGGAATGAGCTGGGCGCACCAGAAAACCCCTATAGACAAAGTTTTGAGAGGCCAGGTAAAGCCTACTATGGACCTCCAGGAAGCGGTTTCCGACATGACCCTCCAGACGGCAAAGTGGAACCAGCACAGCAAGATGGATGAGTCCTACGGCAAAAAGGACACCGGGAATGAGCTGGGCGCACCAGAAAACCCCTATAGACAAAGTTTTGAGAGGCCAGGTAAAGCCTACTATGGACCTCCAGGAAGCGGTTTCCGACTTGACCCTCCCGACGGCAAAGTGGAACCAGCCCAGCAAGATGGGTGGGTCTGACGGTAAAACTGACTGCGGGAATCGATTCTCCGTGCCAGAAAACCATTGTATGGAAGATTTGAGCGTTCAAAGTTAAACAGATAGCGAGAAATTTCGGTTTTTCATTTTTCGAATTTTCGCCATCTTTGACGGGCCACTGTGGTCGCTAGGGAAGTGATAGAGAAACGCAACCTGGACCGTTAGTTAGTTCAATATATGTAATTTCTGAATATAAAAAGAAATCAGCTCCAGTTCGTAACGTTCGACCTGAGCGACGACCACAAAAATGGTCACTTTTCGCTATGAGCCGACTTTGCGGCGCCACTGCGGCGCTGTGGCGCAGCTGCGGCGCAAAAAAAGTTGTGATTCTTAAATTCTTTAGAGGGTACTACTAGACCCCATAGCCCTTTAGGTTGGCCCACCGCTGCAGATCACGTGAAAGCGGCGAACATTATGTACAATACAACCATCAAATAGGAGAAACCGGAAAAAAAACATCGCCGCCATAACCGGTCCGGGGCGCAACTTTTTAACGGTAAGTGATACGGGGCTGAAACTTCACAGACATACTAAACTCGATGTGCTCTACAATTTGCGCATGAAATCTGCGCAGGATCTGCGCAGGATTTTGCGCAGCTCCTGCGCAGCTTATTTTACACTGTCTCCAGCCACTTTTCACACATATTATAGGGGTCGCTGCCGCGACCCCTATGATATATATATATATATATATATATATATATATATATATATATATATATATATATATATATATATATATATATATATATATATATATATATATATATATATATATATACACTAGCAATGTACATGCAAACGTATCTGACATTTTTATTGGGCTTGGTAGGCTAAGTTGCAACCAAAAGGAGTGATACAACTCTGCATACCCAAATGTTAAACTACATAGCCACATACATACGTACACACACGCATGCACACATACCGAGAGGTCCGCCAGTAGAAGACGTAGTGGACAACAGGTGTGGTCCGGCCTCGCCAGGTGGCTGAAGCCGCTGCGCTGCCTGGGCCGCTGCAGCCAACGCGGCCATGCCGCTCATGTCACCGCCACCACCGCTCTAGAAAGAAAATAATAGGAAATGAAAAATGGAACAAACAAATAGAAAACCAGAAAACAGAGAAACTGAGGGAGGGAGGAAATAAACAAACTTTGTTGTTTGCTGAATAATGCGTCCCAAAGAAGATGAACATTTGTTTGTGTGCTGAATAATGCATCAACAAAGAGTGGTGATTATCAGCATAAAACCTCTGCAAAATTACTGGCTTTTTCCTAGGCAAAAATTTCTGGGGGGACAAAATTATCGAAAAAATATGTACTTACAAAATATAGCTAATAACTTAACTAATACACACGTCCTGGCAGCGATTTTTATTCCTTAATTGCAAGCCTTAAACTGCAGGAAATTACACGAGCAAACAGACTCAGTCTGTAATATGATGTAATCACGGAAATACAAAACTTTCCTGAGGAAAAACTCCTTTTGTGCAGTTTCGAAAATACAATTATGCCCAAAATAAAGTTCCAATTTAAAAAATATCAAAAGACTTTCCAAACTGCCGCACAACAGCAGACTTTTCTTGTATCCGACCCCCCCCTCCCTCTTGTTAATCACTGACACCAAAATACATAACATTACAACAACAGAAAGTTTCTAAGACAAACCCCAGATTCGGTGGCAGCAGTGGGAAGCAAGTTTTCCTGATCTGAACGGTCGGGAGAGGTCAAAACCGGAGCTTCGTAGCGCTGCAGTTGCAGCAGATAGGCTTCCGCTGAAATAAAAATGAACATTGAAAACTAGGAAAAGCAGTGGAAAAACTTTTTCTGGGCTCTCCTAAATTTTATGGGAAAGTCTTTCGAAGCTTTGTATATTTTGGAAGATATATATTCCCTAGAAACTCCATCCAAAAATTACAGGAGTAGACCCAGAAATATAGAGACTTCACAAAATCCAACTGTAAGCACAGACTATACCAAAACAAATAAAATTTTCACTTTGTATCACACATCTACATGTACGCACGTACACAACACTGCCCCTGATCACACTAACTTTACCCCCCCCCCCACTATGCCAAAAAATTAACAGAAAGAAGCTTTAGCCATACCAGTGGGAACTGAAGTCCAGCAAACTTCCAACGAATTGACGGAAGCACGAACCAACTGGACCCGTCCTGGGGCAGGCGGTTTCTCCGTTTCCAAGTACCACATATCCTTACAGCAAACCTGAAAAACATACTCACGTAAATGCTTTAGTATTGAAACCTGTTACGACGGTTCCGCAATGAACTAGGGGAAGTAGAAACCTAAAGGAAAAAGCAAAATAATTTCGGAACAAAACAATCAATTAAATTGTTACAAATAATGTTTCTCATTGAACTGAATTAATACAGCAATAGTAATTTTGTTTAAATTTGAAAAAGAAAATTTTCAAAAATGTATGAAAATATGCAATCTACCTGATTATTCCAAGCCTTTCGATAGCCATCTCGACCGGACCAAATGTAGAGTCGAGTATTGATGACCACAGAGCAATGACCCGCCCTGGCCCGCGGTATGGATTCCTCGTAGGTGTCTAGGGCCAGGGGCTCCCAGACCATTAAATCTAAAATCAGAATAAAAATCTTAAGATTGCAACCATGCAGCAACAACAAAATAATAAATACGAGATCGAAATCCAAACAAATACACTATCAGAAAAGATCAAAGAGCAAAAAAAACCTAAAGTTAGAATTTTGTCTAAACAGCACAAAAGTTTTCAATAATATTTCTCTAGATTCAAGACAATGACAGATTTTGTTGCTAAAAAAGCAAGCATCGTTCACAAGAGTAATATTGTATAGATATACGTACATTATTAACATTCTACATGTGTAAGCTAAAAAGTCAATTGTATCCAGCACTAATTACATAGCTAAAACCCGTTTGAAAACAAATGCTTATGTATTCCCGGAAATTTACAATCTTACCCAAATTTAGAGAGGCCAGCGTGTGAGTACACTTCCATTCCTTTTCCATCTGAGGTGCCAGTTTGGGATCCTCGGGAACCAGGGGCACCCAGCCGCCAAACACAAACATTCTACAATAAACAATGCAAAAACAATATGTATGTTACATGAACGAAAGTAAATTGCCACAAAAAGCACAAAATGAGCAAAAGAAAAAACAGTCAACATTATTTTGTAATAATCAGGGTAAAGAGCACAGCTGGCTTGCTACCATTTTAGGCTTAAAAAGATACGTAGTAAAACTAGTGGAATGTTCCCAAACCGCCTAAGACCACCACCCCACCCTTAGCCCTCAACAGCCATTTTGGACATGCAGTTCTATGACAAAAGTTCTTCAGTTTCCTTAGGGTTTTCGTTTGATGCCAAATTTGACCAGTTTTGAAAAATTTATTTCTGAATATAAAAAGAAATTAGCACTAACTCGTAACGTTCGACCTGCGCGACGACCACAAAAATAGACACTTTTCGATCTTCGCAGAATTTGCGGTGCCGCTGCGGCGCTGTGGTGCAACCGCGGCTATTCTTAAATGAGATACTGCGGGCCAGTCTCTACTTCTCTTTTAGGTCCGTCCATCGCTGCAGTTCACGTGACAGCGGTGAACATTGTGCCCAATAGAACCATCAAATAGGAGAAACCGAAAAAAACATCGCCGCCATAACCGGTCCGGGGTGCAACTTTTGCAATATAATATGCGCAGATTTTACACTGTCTCATTACATTTTACACAGATGCCGCTACCCTGTGAAAATAATATACAAACAATGCACATGTAGGAATGTATATGTGTAGCATACCTGTCTCCAATAACACAGGCAGTATGGAGACTGCGGGGAAGCGGGGGAATTCCTTCCAGCTGCGGCTTGAACCAGGTCATACTGTCTAAATGTTGCAAAAAACTCAACAATAATAGAAACAAACAAACAGGGTTACGTAGATGACTCGAAGGTAACGAAATGATAATGTCTGTTAAAGACTTCGTAGATGGAAAATATACGTTACCATTTCGATCGACCTAATTTACATGCTACAGCACCGAGAATATAGAATTGGGAAAAATGAAATTTTAGCTTT
The DNA here is from genome assembly GCA_030248195.1 of Trissonchulus latispiculum. NCBI lineage: Eukaryota > Metazoa > Nematoda > Enoplea > Enoplida > Ironidae > Trissonchulus > Trissonchulus latispiculum. Next base: position 9,752 of record JASAND010008850.1, on the reverse strand, counting down.
AGCTTAAACAAAAATTCTAAATTGTAGCAAAACTAAGTTTTCTCATGCTATCAGTATTGGTGCGGTAACTGATCGGTCATTTGCATTATACAGGATATTTTTAGGGTTTTTTCCAGGGGGAGGCTTCTTTGCAAAAATGGGACAAAAATGGTTTTTTTGCGTTATTTTGCATGACGTAAACGTAAAGTTCTCAAAAAAGCCAGGATTTCAGCTAAAAATAGCCATTTTTACGAAAAGATCTCCGGCGATGCCGGAAAATTTTTGAAAATTTGGTTACTTTTGGCAAAAATTTGGGCCTCCAAAATATTACGGGGGAAAAGCAAAAATCCGGGGGGGGGGTAAGGTAATGAACAAGGAATTGAACAGTCTTATGCTTTTATCGTAAAGTGATTGAAACATTTTCCCAACTTCCACTAACTTTGATTTGACTTGCACCTAATAATTTTATCTAAAGTTTATACTTATAATTCGCACTTTTGTCCCATAAACCTACGGCATAGATAATATAGCTACATACTAACACAAGAACCAAAAATGCGCCTTCGTCGCATGTAAAATACATATGAGTACTCTCAGACAGGTTGTACAAACACGGAAACTAGCCTGTAAAATGCATATGAGTGGCGTTGAGGTTGTAAATTCAGGAAAACAAGTTGCAACGGCTTAACATATGAGCCTGTCCTACAACGAGGCTCATATTGGCGTATGTCATAATATAATTTGTCGATATTTGACCTTCATATAAATAGCACGTAAAGCTTTTCATTACAAAATTGTCCTTCACACATCTTGTCGCTAAGACATTATACTGTGCATACGCATTACACGGCATGCCACTTTGCGCTCTGACTCAGAGCCATGTGGGGAAAGCTTTACGCATGTGAGAGTAGTGTGTCATAGTGTTCCGAGAATATAGTAGGTGTACTATAGTGCTTCCGGAAATAGTACATAGGTGCCATGGTGTTTCGGGAAACATCAGCTTGCAATTTGCATGTACAGTTAAACTTGAGGTGTCACAGTTCACTTCGTTCTGTCCATTTCTTTCAAGCCACAATGTTAACATGTTATGTCTATTCATTCGTTTTTTCTTTAATATGATGACCTGATGATCTTTAAGAAGGCTGCACTGTGACGCCAATATGAGCCTCGTTGTAGGACAGGCTCATATGTTAAGCCGTTTCAACTTGTTTTCCTGAATTTACAACCTCAACGCCACTCATATGCATTTTACAGGCTAGTTTCCGTGTTTGTACAACCTGCCTGAGAGTACTCAAATGTATTTTACATGCGACGAAGGAGCATTTTTGGTTCTTGTTTTCCATTCCTTTACATATGTATGTGCAAAAAAGAACCAACACAATATATTTCCGATCACCATGCGCAAGCAGATACTATTTGACGTCCTCAGAACCTGGTATGATTCCGTCGCATTTACGGGCCCGGGCAATTTACGGGAATTCGGGTCCAGTCCCACAGTCGAAGGAACAACACCTTAACAGGCAAGACAGGGTCTTGCTTAGCCAGTTGCGCAGTGGGAAACCCTGGATCCTTGCATCGTACAGACACACCATTGACCCCAACCGATTCCCTTCCCCCCCCCCCCCCCCCCCCCCCCCCCCCCCCCCCCCCCCCTAATTGCAGTTTCTTTCTGTCAGCTGGGGGAGCCAGAAACTGTAGAACACTTGCTTCTGTCCTGCCCAGCCCTCACCACAGCCAGGCATATAGACCTCGGGCCAAATCCGGAAATATCCTGCCTTCGCGATGATCTGGAGGCTGTTCTTCGCTTCTTGGGTAATAGTTTGCTCCTTGGGGCCCGCCGAGTATAGGATGTGGTATCCTGATCGACCACCCTCGACGACGACGACGACGACGACGATACTATTTGACCTAAAATCGCTTACGTCCCCACCCCACCCCATCACAGCACTCCACAGCCACTTTGAGCATGCAGTTCTATGACAAAAGTTGCTCAGCTCGCTTAGGGCTTTCATTTGATACCAAATTTGACCACTTTTAAAAATTTTATTTTGGACCACCTGACCCCTCAGACGGTCAAGTGGAGCCAGCCCAGCAAAATGGATGAGTCGGGCGGCAAAAAGGACACCGGAAATGAGCTGGGCGCACCAGAAAACCCCTATAGAGAAAGTTTTGAGAGGCCAAGTAGAGCCCAGTTTGGGCCTCCAGGTAGCGGTTGCCGACATGACCCTCCAGACGGCAAAGTGGAACCAGCCCAGCAACTTGGGTCAGTCAGTCGGGCAGTAAACTTGATAGCGGGAATCGCTTCTCCGTCCGCAAAAACTTTTGCACGCAAGATTTGAGCCTTCCAGGTCGCAAAATAAGCGAAAAAACTAAGTTCAAAGTTGGAACCAAAATTCACTAACTTTGGCAGGCCAGTACCCAAAAACTACGCTCAGGGCCGGAAATCATATAGCAATTGAACGACCCTGATATGTGTCCTATTCAGCCATATAGGCAGTATTGCCCCATATATAGCCCAGTCTGACTTATTACGGCGCCTTTGAAGCATATATACTTTTTGGCCATTTTAGCGTGTTGGCCGACTTTGCCCCCCCCCACCAAAAATTTTTTCCGGCTCTGGGAGGCATAATAACTAGCCTATCGGCTTATTTTTGTTGCGTACTCCAAGAATATATATTGTTTTCATAGGCAAAAATTTTTCAATCTGTTGTTATTAAAGCTACAAAACCCCCTTACCAAACGTCAAAGCGGAGAACCGGAAAAAAACCTCTCGTAAGCGATTTTTGGCATAACTTTTTAACGGAAAGTGGTACGGGGATGAAACTTCAGGAACATACCAAACTCGACACGTACAATTTTTTGCGCACATAATCTGCGCAGGATCTGCGCAGGAATCTGCGCAGCCTTGTTTTACACGGTCATTCGACCATTTTCACTCACATTATAGGGGTCGCTACCGCGACCCCTATGATACTATCTAAATGTAATATTATAGTTACAGTATGTACATTACATATTACCAAGAGTACATAATAACTAAGAATGTGACAAGCTTCACGCTCTTAGTTATTAGGCTTGTGGACATAATCTGCACGATAAGGCTGATCCCCCTACACAAATTAGACCCATCACTTCAAAGAAATTCGTACGCTATGTAGGTAGGTACGTTCTAAGCTCAAAAACACAACTATGTAGTCAGTTGGTTCAATGTGCGTCTGTGACTAGCTTTAGAACACAAACATAGCGTGCTAATTTCTTTGAAGTGATGGGTCTAATTTGTGTAGGGGGTCAGCCGTTATCTTGTAGATCATGTCCCAAGCCTAATAACTAAGAGCATGACGCTTGTCACACTCTTAGTTATTATGTACTCTTGATATTACTTATTTTTTATGCATGTACAGGCGCGTAGCCAGGGGTGGGCATGGGGACATGACCCCGTAATCGTAGACAAAAGGAAGTTTTCAAGGCCATTTTTGCGGCGAGGGGGGGGGCAAATTTTCCAAAAATAATTGCGTCTGCAGCGCTTATTTTACATAAAACTGTCCCCAAAACACTGAACTGTAATTGAATCAGGCGCTAAACAGTTAAGCTACGGGTTAATTTCAAAACATTTAGGCATGCCCCACCCCGAAATTTTTTCAGGGCTACGCTAGTGCGTATATACGTATTTTTCCCTTTTATACATACTGATGTCCAAAATCCAGAGATCACCCAGCCGGCATCCGTTCATGCCCCCATAGATCAGGAGACGCGGCTTCTGTCCAGAGTCGTGCAGACAGGCGGAGTGACTCTCACGCGGAGGCGGGGAGGAGCCGTAGGTCGTCGGCACCTCCCAGACCAGGTTGGACGCACCGTACCGCAGATCCAGCACATAGAGATCGTTCAGATAGCTAAACCAAAAAAGAGACGTACAAAGAATTATACGTAATATTTCTTCATAATTCTCGGCTGATTCTAGTGGGGGTGGGGGCGGCGGGCCGCCCCATAAACAACCTTTCCCCCAAAAAAACAGTGGGTTCGCCTTTTCGTACCAACTTTTGCCCTGAAAAAATTGCTCAGAAGGCCAAATTTTTGAAAACTTTGCGGCTTCGAGGGAGATTTTTGCCTATTTAAGCACAAAATCCGCTTATTTTTGGTGATTGCTATAAAAATAGCGCAATTTTTAGCATGTTTTTAGAAAAATTTTGGAATTTTGAAAAATTTTCGCTCTTCCCCCCCCGATAGCCCCCCAAGAAAAATTCCCTAGAATAAGCCCAATACTTCAATTTTCTGCCAGCTCGCGCTTACTTAATTTTCTGGCTGTAAGCAAAATACAGTGAGAGGGGGAATCCCTCTCCCGATACCTTCCTACACCCCTCGCCCCTCCCCACAAAATCAGCAGTTAATGGGAGTCGCAATTCTATGTACAGACAAAAAGTAACAAAACAAAATTATATATACGTTGATGAGAAAATTCTTCAGAACAATCTTGCTTAGATAACAATATGAACTAAAATCCATGCGCTTAGGACGGACGGTTATGCTCTTTTTACAGGAAAAATACTAAAAACAGTATGTCTGCTCAGTCCAGGAAAAAATCTGCCACTGTCCTGTAACGGTCCCACCTCTCAAACAGTTATTGTGAGCCCATAAACACCACTCCTCCCTTTTGGGGTATATAACCAAACTTTTTGCCGACAACAGGTTCAGAAGGCTTATGTAGAGCTGTTAATATGTAGACCGTTTTTAACACAGATTTCCAATCTGACCGCCAAATTGCCTTTCTTTGAAACGCAACTTTTAAAGTGAACTTGTCGAAAGAATCAAGTCAGAAAAACTAAAAAAGAAGGAAAAGTTACAAAAGCGAAGTCTACAAGCTTCCCTGCGCTAACTCAACTATAAGTCTGGGTTTATTTTACTGAGGGGAAGCGGGGGGCGCCCCCCACTTTTTGGAACCCCCCGCTCCCACTCTGCCCCACCCCACTTTTTTGGGCTTCCCCCCCAAGTCACCCTAAGGTGCCCAGAAATTGCCAAATTTTTTTGATGTTTGGTCTCAAAATTTTCAAGAATTTTCCAGCTTCGCCGGAAATTTTTGATCAATCGTCTTTTTTGGTGCTAAAATTTGATTTTTGAGCACTTTTAAGCATACTTATAGCAGTGTATGTGGTAAACAGGCAATTTATACAGCAGTTTTGGCATTTTTGGCCCATTTTATTCCTCCCCCCACTTTTCGACTTCCCCCCTCCACCTAGTGGGGGGAGGGGGGGAGGGGGGCGACCCCCCACTTATTTTTGGCTAAAATAAACCCAGCAAGTGCAAACATTGCATGTCCGCACAGAAATCTGACTATATAATAAACCATTCTACGGCTCTGGCAACGCTCACAGTGTAAGTCAGAAACAGTACTAATAAAAATAAAAAAATTCTACACAGGTGGTATGTACGTACCGTGGGATGTTATTCTTTGGATCGTCACTGTCATTGGCCAGACCCCCGAACAGATAGACCGTCTGACCAATCAGCGTGAAGGAGTGACCCAGGCGGGGACAGGGAATGGGGTGACCAGACTTGGGGGCGCGGGGGCGCAGCTTTTTCCATTCCCAACGGGATGCCTAGAAAATTGAAAACAAAGTTGGAGAAACATTATTATATAGGCAGGGTCGGACGAGACCGAGATTTCACAGAGATCGAGACCAGGGTACCGAGACCGAGACTAGCAATTTTAAGCTTAAACTTAATTTCTTCCTTTTTTGGAGGCTTAGGCCCAGTATTTTATTTTAAAAATTTCGGTTTTTTTGAATTTTCACGTTTTTCGTAAAAACTGCCAGAATTAGGGCTAACTGTAGTTCTCCGACCGTGAGATATATAATGAAAATGCCGTTAAAAATTCGGCGGAGCCGGAAAATTTTCGAAAATTTTGAGCAAAAATCCTAAAAATTTGGCATTTTTTGGCCACTTTAGGGTGGTGTGAGGGGGAAGCCCAAAAAAGTGGGGAGGGAAACGAGTGGGGAGGGGGAAAGGGGTCCAGTGAGGGGCGAACCAGTAGACCCCAGTCAGCACATATATATATATATATATAGATACTGTAAAAGCTATAACTAAACAAATATATTTATACCTGTAACTCGTATAAATCGTTAGAGTATCGACCGTACTCCACCATTCCTCCATAGATTAGAATTCTAGTCCCATCGCAAACTATCCCATAGGCTGCACAGCCCAAAGGGACTTCACCACGAACGGCCGGAACAAACCACTGGTTTGTAGCTGAAACAATAAAAAATAACTTTGTAGCTGAAACAATAAAAAATTACAACACATTAGTGGCCACACATTGATATGCAACGTAGGTATATGCGCACGTACATATATTTAATGTAATAAAGAAAGAACGAACGTCACAATTTATGTGTTAATTTCTGAAGCTGCTCAAACAAGAAATAAATGCAAAAGCCAAGCAAGAGATCGTTTGATACTTCAAGCAACTTAGCATTCGGACACTGCAGTTCTCACTGCAGTCACAAGAGCAATAGGTAATTTTGCGTAACCTTAACCTTAAGCGAAGAGCTTACGACCATTGTTTCCTTGAGCAAGAAACTTAGGCGACGACAGCTCCGCCGGTCGGATGAGGCTTAAAATTGGTGGGCCTCTTTACTGTCTTACTGGGGACAGGCACGCTAAAGAACCCTAATCCGCTTCTCGATAAGAGTAGTAGAGCGCTGAGCTCCAGGCGACAAGGCACCCCACCACTGGGATCAGATGGAGGCGAAACCAAAAAATTTTTGAAAACTTTTACCAAAAATCCTAAAAATTTGGCAATTTCTGGGCACTTTAGGGTGAATTTTTGGGAAGCCCAAAAAACGAGTGGGGGGCCCCAGTGAAAAAACCGCAGAACATACCAGTATTATAGACATGGAGTTCGTCCACAATGCCCTCATTTCCGCCGCCGAAGACAATCATGAGATCCTTGATGGCCACAGCTCGGTGTCCGTGGCGCGGTCGCGGAGTGGGCCCACTGGTGTTGGTCACCTTCTTCCATTTGACCAGGGGACCGCCTCCCAACGGCATCATCGTGATTACGTAATCTAGGCTACAGCTTTGCACAGAAAAATGAAAATCTTGTCACAAAAAATGTAGACGTAAGCAAATCCTAAAAATATACAAAAGTTGGGTATTAACCGATTCCAATATTATATATATATATATATATATATAATATATATAATATAAATAGCGTATGGCACGTATTAAGCAAAACTTTCTGGGGGGGGGGGCGGAAGTCTGGGGGGCGGTCCCCCCAGGTCTGGTAAGAAAGTACCTATTTTTGCTGCTGAGCTGAAATATTAACTATTTTTAACCTCAATTTAAGCTTTAAAATAGCTAAAAATGCTTAAAAATGTGTAAAAATAAAAGTGGGGGGAGGGGAGAGCCAACGGTAAAATATACCAAACTTTTTAGCGAAAAATTAGCATTTTTAAGGTAAAAACGCAAAAAATCGCCGTTTTTAAGCTTAAAATGGGCTTATAAGTCCATAAATTAGCTAAAAATTGAGAAAATTTTTGAACATTTGACCTCAAAAACCTTATATACTTTTTGGCACTTTTAGGCGACCCCCAAAAAAGTGGGCGGGGGCTTGCCGAAAAGTGGGGGGGGGGGGGTTCCGAAAAGTGGAGGAGGGAACCGAAAAGTGGGAGCCCCCACCCCACCCCCCTAAAAATGCTAGGAGGGGGCTCGCTCAAAATGGGGGTGGGCATGTTTTTGGAAAATTCGTCTCCAATTCTGCCGGTAAATTATTTTTAAGCGATTTTTAGGATAAAGGATATTTAGGATATTTTTAGAGTAAATTTTGCAAAAATTTTCACAAATGTCCAAATTTTTGGCTTGTCCAACATGTTGGCAATCAAGTTTTCGAGTTTAAAAACCATGTCTAATGTCAAAATCCTTCATAGTTGAATGTTCGTTGGCATTAGAAACGGCTGAAAATGCTAATTTTGGCATAAAAATTGAAAAATTTTTTAGGGGCGGGTTGGGGGGTCCTGGGGGGGGGGGTTGGGGGTCTCCAGAAGGGGCCCCCCAAAAAAGTTGGGGGGAGCAACCCCCACCCCAAATCTCCGTTGCACCTATGATTAATCAATCCCCCACACCAAGATAAATTTTACAGAAAACTGCTAAGCTTATAGCTAGAGTCTTTATAGTACAGCGATACCAACGATACAGCATTTTACTTTGACTGTGCTGACTCTTACCCGGATTTTGTTGTATCAATTAAATAATGATCTGAATATCTCAAAAATTGGTTTCTTTAACTACTGAAATATTTCTAGCTTATCTCAAGGAATGTTGAAGACAGGAAACTGTCCAAATGCAATATCAGCCAGATTGGCGAACCTTTCCTATTGAATATTGTTTCAGTTAATAGGAAGCAACGCTGTTCCAAATAAAAAAACTAAACTTTACTTTCTGGATGCGTGGATGTATTAGGCTGATCATACAGATTTCAGTTTAGTGGAATGGAATAAAAGAATCTTGCTTTTTCTTCACTTTTTACTTTATTCTCTGATTTCTTCATGAACATGTCTTGAGTTTAGCAAACAACGATGAAATGTCTACATTAAAATTCGTATGAAAGCACCTATTCTGTGCAAAACATGGCTTAATGGGTTGAGTTTAGCTAAAGGTTTGGCTACAACTCAAATTCTACAAACACTGCTATCAGTTTTGTCTAGGGTGCTTTCTGAAATTGCTTGAATTAAGGCAAACTGTTTTTCAGAAGAGTTATTCGCACTTATACAGAGTTTTTGAAACTTTTGAAAACTTGGGCAACTTTTTATGTGTTGCAATTAGAGTCTTGCTAAACCATGAAAAGAAAGTTTCGGTAAGACTATGACCTTCCGCGGTCCCAATCGCGGCTGACCTGTTCCATTTCACTGCAAAGTGCAAATTTCATTATAAGCATTCACTAATATCTGTATCGATTTTTACGCTTTTATGCGATTTGTTGAATTTCAATTCAAATAAATTGCCGTTGACGGTTTTTGCCATATTTCTTGACTGCCAGGAGCATACATTAACACGGGGCCGATTCTGGAGAGAGGGGTGTGTCCAGACATGTGCAGGAGGGGAAGTTCTGGGGGGGGGGGTGAAGGGCAGACATGTGCAGGAGGGGAAGTTCTGGGGGGGGGGGGGGTGAAGGGCGGCGAAGGCCGCCGAAAAACCGGGTTTTTCCGGTTTTTTACCGGAAAAATCCGGATTCTGGGGGAGGGGTGAGGGACCCCTCTGGGGGGGGAGCTCAGGTCTGGAAGGGGTGAAAACCCCCCAAAACCCACCCCCCAAGCACACGTATGGCGTGTGTCTAGTGTCTACCCCCACCTCGGCGAGGGATCTACCCTTGAAAATTCCAAAATTTTAAGGGGTCTGCCCCGAAATTAGCAAAAAATTGCGAATTTTTAACGTTTTTGACCAAACATTAGTAAAAATGACCGTTTTGTAAAAACCGCCGAGGAGTCTGCCTTTTTTCCTTTCTGGACGAGAGGGTTTGCCTTTTTATCTGTTTTTGTCTGTCTGGGGGGGGGGTCTGCACCCCCACGTTATCCTATGGCCAGGAGCGTTTGTGCATCAATTATTGGCAAACAAGCAACCCTACTAAGTAAATGTGAACAATTTGTCCCAAAGCTATATATACCTTTATGCTAAATGTTGTAGTGGATCTCCAGATAATTTCAGCCATTCACTAACACGGGTTCAGATTCAGGAGGTACTCTACTGGTCCCTGAAAAATTTAATGCTGTTAACTG
>JASAND010008846.1:0-34947 GCA_030248195.1 Trissonchulus latispiculum | reverse complement strand
CCACTGGTCAAAAGCCCTAAAACTGCGTTTTTCGGCGTTTTGGTCGGGGGCATATATAAAGTAAATCGACTACGCTCGTTTCAATGTGCATATCGCCGAAACCGACGGAAGTAACCACTGGTCACTACAGCCTACGGCGCCTATTGACACTGGTCAAACGGCCTAAAACTGCGTTTTTCGGCGTTTTGGTCGGGGGCATATATAGTAAATCGACTACGCTCGTTTCAATGGGCATATCGCCGAAACCGACGGAAGTGACCACCGGTCACTACAGCCTACGGGGCCTATTGACCACTGGTCAAACGACCTAAAACAGCGTTTTGGGATGAACCGGATTTAGAGTTACCGTTCGTTCTCTTCGAATGGCACTTAAAAAATGCCTTTAGTCAGCGCTTATATTTAAATGGCTGAAATTATTGTTAACTGGATCACTGCTGGCATGGCTTACTGAGCCTGATTTGCAGGTTGTGTATATGTAGTTTATATGCTTACACAAATGGCGTAATGCCATGATGCATTAGACGCTTGGAGGAGAATCTTTAAAAGGACAGGAGGACAAGAAATAAAAATGCTCCTCTAGAACATGAAAAAAGTAATATGGGTGAAGATTAGGTTGCAAAATTAAGAGAGGACTAGTCTTTAAAATGCTTGATATGGGGTTAGGTTCAAAAATAGAAGAGGACTAGGTTATGAGTGAATTGATATGGGCACAGCTTCGCCGAACAGCCCATGTTCGCCGGATTTCACGCTTCGTCTTAGCTTTTGTCGCATACAGAGCTATCAATTTCCGTCAGTAATAAGAAATTTAAGAAGTTGAATACGTACTCATTGAATACAGTTGTTTGCATATACGTACTCTGTTAGACTAGCTAGGAATACATGTGCGTAAATTATCATCATTTGGTCGGGTTGAACTGCGGCAAGCAACGAGAAGAGATCTAAGGACATGAGGCTAAAGCTATTGGTTCAAGCAGGGAGGAAACAGAATGTCAGAGTCCTAAGATTATTCTTGAAATATAAATTTTCCGTAAAAATGAATAAAACGCACTGGTTAGTATAAAACGTTTCTCGAAGAAAAAGTTTGACTAACTATAAACTAAACGTAGCATGGATGGATATGCATACTGAATACATTTATAAACCGCGAATATGGGTTGTTCGGCGAAGCTGTGCCCATATTAATTCGCTCACAACCTAGTCCTCTTCTATTTTTGAACCTAACCCCATATTAAGCATTTTAAAGACTAGTCCTCTCTTGATTTTGCAACCTCACCATCACCCATATTACTTTTTTCATGCTCCAGAGGAGCATTTTTGTTTCTTGTTATCAAATTGTTAGTAAATTGTCACGTAATGTTCTGATAGGTGTTGTCTGATAGTGAATGTGTTGCTGGTTTTTTTACAGACAAATTTCATTCCCGTAGTCCTGTATCAATTGAACGCCCTGCTTTTATGGATAACTATCCTACTTTTGTGTGTCACATTTGCCTCAAGTGTTCCCCAAACTGGGCTCTGATTCGATTTTGTCAGTTGGAGCATCGTAGAGGAGGTACAGCCTCGCTTTTTTCTAAACAATAATTTCTTGGGGGGAGTCCCCCCACCCCCCAATTCGGGCTGAGCGGATTTCGAAAATGCTTTAAAAGTAGGTATATAGTTTTTTGCCGAGCTAAACATTATGCAATTTTTAGCCTAATTTTGAGCTTAAAACAGCAAAAGAAGGCCTACAAATCCGGTGAAGCTGGTTAATTTTTGAAAATTTACCCTCAAAACCCTATTTTTCGGGCAGTGTGGGATCTGGGGGAAAAGGCCCGAGTTCTGGGAGGTGGGAACCAAGTCGGGGACGGGTGGCGGATAAAAGCCAGTGCAGCTGGGGCTCTGCAGTTGTAATAATTCTCTCGCTGGGATGGTCTCTTAAACTTTTGTGGCTGAACAATCTGTCTTAATGTTCAGAAGCATAAAATTATGTGGGATTGTTCACTTATGTGCGAAACGTCTAATTCATCGTCCAACGCGTTCCAGTCTGCGTTACTTTAGCCAGCCTCCCATTCGTCCTGTGAAATTTTAAGGGTGTTTTACTTGTACAGTCAAATTTTTTTCGGACTGCTGATGTTTACTCTTTTGGATCTCTAAATCAAGATTTTACGTTACTTGGGATGTTTTTGTTGGAAGAAACGTATTTTATCTACTTTTTTCCTCAATTTCTTTGTTAGCTCGTCTTTGCATTAGACACATTTTCTTTGTAAGAAGAGGACATCCGTGCGTTGACGCAAATAAAAATACTGTTTAGCAGGTAATTATACATAACTGCCTTCTCCCTGGCCGAGACAGAATTCTGAGAACTTCTCTTGCTTAGGAGTTTTCGTCTACTTGTATGTTATTTTTATTCTAGAGAGTGTTGAGTGTTCCAAGTGTGGTATGGAGTTGCGTGGTAACTTTCATCGGAAGGAGCACGAAGAGGCCGGCTGTGTCCAGCACCACCTCACCTTCCGGAACTGCAAGGAGTATATTGGAAAAATTGAACGATTGGCGGGGAAGAAGCCATTCTTTATCAAAACACCGCTGGCTGACGGCGTAGGTTCCGCTGCTGGTTCATTCTTTTTCCGTTTTCTTTCTGTTCGGTTGTTACAGAGGTATCCAAGTGTATAGCAAAATTTGACAGCTATAAAATGTGTGCACATTATTTTAATGATGATGAGGATTTTTGTTATTTTTGTGGAATAAATCAGTTAAATCAGTTTTGTTCGCCTGTGTCGGTGAGCCATACAAAATGGTCTCTTCATTGATTCTTTTACATTGCCTTTTTAAATTGCATCAGCTCAGTTTTGTACTTTATGCTTTATTTAGGTGACGGAAATTCAGGTTCCCGATTTGCCGGAACCGCTGGCCACCGAAGCCAAGACGACGGTTTGGCGGGAACCCACGAATTGGTGTGCGCCGATTCCGCCTAAAAAGTTGGAATTTGTCACTGGATGCGAAGATACGTTTAAGGTAGGTAATTGATTTGCTAGAATTGTTCTGGCAATCCTAGGATAAAGAACGGTTATCCTCCCTGTTTGCATGTTTAGAAAATGCATGTTTTAGGGCTCTATAAATAAGTTCAAGCCTAATTTGGCAACATCATAGATCAACAAAAGCAAGTAAAATGTTATGTAAACGTAACCCCTTGGTTATATGTCGCCAAACCGTGCTAAAGTTATTTGACGTCGTTCTTTAGCATAAGAATCATTTTACATTGCATCAGTTCAATAACTTTTCTCCTACTCAGGAATTTTGCAGCCGTTTGTGGGTCGGTTTTTTGTTTGCATTCAGTGGTTGTGACGTACGTAGGTAAAGGTAAAGTGACCCCTGGAGAGAACTCCAACCAGGGTGCCGGTGCTTATCTCCGGATTCTCAGCCCGAAGCCAGGAGCGACAACTAATGTTGACTACATCTGTGGAAGGGGGGGCCAGCCCTTCATCAGGCATCACGCCAGAACACAGACTCCTGTTACCTTCCCACCGCAGTGGTACCCATTTACCGACCAGTTAAGGATAGACAGCTGGGTTGGCTGGAGCCCACGGCGTATGTGCTTAGTCCCTTGCTCAAGGGGATTTGCGAAAGTCTTGTGGCAGCGGGGGTTCGAACCTGGACCGTAAGATCTTTAGTCGAACACTTACCACTCGGCCATCGCGGCACCACGTACGTAGGTGTCTCCTCTCCCATGAAAAAGTGAGTGATGTGGTCTTGGGATGCGGAGTAAACTTGTTTTGTTTCTTTTTTCCTTTCCAGGAAAACTTCAATAGTCTGACTGAATTCTGTCTCCCGGACGGGCCCACAGCCGAACAGGAACGCGGTCGTATAACCTGCCAGCTGTGCCGGCCGCCGAGCAAAATCTTCAGCTTTGCCTCCACCAAGCAGCTGATTGAGCATGAAGTTAGCCGACATCGCGGTCAGCTACCACTGCTGCTGAAGTGTCGCCGGTGTCAGAAAGTCTGCCTGGAGTTTGGCGATTTTCTGGAGCACTGTCTGCGCTCTCACTGTACCAATGCCGGCAAAGGGGAGATTGAGTGCTTTCTGGACGACTGTAATGCCAAGTTTAGCAGTCTACGCTGGACTGTTCATGTCAGTGAGTAACTAATCTTAATCGTGGCAGTTTTGTGCTGACTGGTTTCCTTCTAGTAGTGCAGGGGAGAGCATGTACCTGGAGCTGATAACGGAGAGCGAGACGCTTGTCATACTCTTATGTATTATGTATACACGTATATACATACTTTGTGTTCGTAATAGCTTGACAACGCTGACAGTACGTTTAACTGACTGACTGACAGATTTGTTGATTGATTGATTTTCGTAATAATTATTATGATGACTCTTTTCAGAAAGTAATCATGCTGACGCCGTTTTTATGGATAACATTTTGGAGTGGCCAACTCTGTTCTGTCACGAATGTCTGTTTATGTCGGATAAGTGGGTGGAAGTTCGTCAGTGTCAGCTGGAGCATCGTCGCGGCGGTAAGCAGTGACTGCTCTCGCAGTAGAAATTTTATCTTTCGAGAGTTTAGCAAAAGGCATCAGTCTAGCTTGCATGTATATTCTTTTTTAAAATATTGACCGAATCCTTGAAATTTACACTTATTATTTCCATAATATCTTAAATTTCAGAAACCAGCTTGTGTGAGTCGTGTGGTCTGGAGCTGCGTGGTGACTTCCAGCGTGAGCGTCATCGCGCGCGAGGGTGTCAGGCTGAGGCCGCCCTCCTTCGCAAGGCCCTCCAGCATTTCCCGACCACTCAGCAGCCACAGTTCGGTTTCATTCTCTATCGAAATTGGCAACATGTAAGACTGGGGAGTAACGTTTCTATCATTTGGTTGATATAAACCTAAACGATAACTCTTGCACCTGGGTAGATGTGGACAAATGACAATTATTGTTCATATTTAAATAGAATGGCTGATTATGCAAAATGGCGTCTGCTAGCCTTATGATTCCTTTGTCAAAATATCATTTTCGAAGCTTTCCAGATTGCTACTATTTTACTCCTATTTTTATGTTTTTTAAATTTGTTTGTATATATGTCAAGATAATCACCCACCAGTATACTTGCTGCTATAGTCTAATGTGGTTTTGTGTAGAGTAGAATGATTCTGCATAATATGCAGACTAAAAATTGTTACTGTTTGTCAAGTTTGGCAGGGATACATAAATTTTAGTAGGATTTTGTTTTTCAACTGTTTTTTCTTCTTTTAGGAGAATCGAATAAAGATTCCTGATGGTATCTTGAATTCTTAAGGTATATAATAGAAAAAATTGATATAGAAAATTATGCTATAGTTTTAATACATTTTTATGGATATATACGTATGTCCAAGTTTTATCTTGCATATTAACTGGGCACCTAAACAGTGAGTTTTTAAAATTCTCAGTTTGATTGTGTCGTTAAAGCTTTACTTTTGCTGTCAAGACTTAAAGTTTCAATAATATTAAGTCAAATTTCAGTTTTAAATAAATGTCCTGTTCAATCAATACACCGCCACAATCGCCACAATACACTATTAAATTGTATAGGTTCGTAAATGTGCTTTGTTGGGTTGGAGATTTTGACCACAATATTTCAGCATATTAGTTAGTCCATCTGTCCTTAAAATATAGTAGTGCTACTGTGTATGTCTTTTATATATGTTCGTTGAATTTCAACCAACTATCCTTGAATCTGTTAATATTTTGCAGTTACTGTATTTAAGGTGCTGGTTTCCTTTCGGGTATTTTTGACTCATACGACTTTGATCCTTTACGTAAATGCCTAAAATTTACAAAATAAACTATTTCCGTGCTCTTTAGCATTCTGGGACCAGTCCCGTATTTTTAGCTCAAAATATAAGAAAGTTTTGGTTTTTGGCCGTGGCTTCCAAAAGGTAGACAAGACACGGGATTGGTTGTTATGGCTGGAAAGAGGACACGAAAATGAACATTTCTGCGTTTGCAACCTTTGAGATATCTCCAGTGGTTAAGTCAGTATAAGCAAAAAACTGTTTTGAGGGTCAAAAAATGGCCATTTGTGACGAAATCAGTTTTTTTCAAAATTACTGCCACACGTTATTAAGGACAAAGTTGGCTTATTTATACTCAATCGATACATCGTCCAAATGCGCATTTTATGAATGCCTATTAGCCGGAGTTTATAGCTTTAAGCTAGACATTTGGCCGAAAAACGATTTTGGCAAAATCGAAATTCGTACTTCTGCGGAGTTCGTTTTTCTTGGTTTTGGCTAAAACATACCGAGTAGCAAGAAAACTCAATGCGAAGTTGCGAAATTATGTGTTACCATGCATTTGGCCAATTTTCTCGAACGTTGAGCCAAATCCAAAAAAAACGACCCTCGGCCCATATGTCCTTCATATAAGAACTTTTGGCCGATTCTTCAGTTTTGAGAAATCGATGTTCAAAAATTTTTGGTCTATATTCATCCTGTTAGATGTCAGCATGTCAGAAAATTTCTGCCAGTTTTTTACTAATTTTGCCAGTTTCGTAAGCTCATGTGAATGTACAGATAATAAGCTTTAAAACGATGTATAAAGCTCTTTCCAACTCCCAAAATTGCGAAAGTTATAGCGTTTTAAAAATCACCACAAAAGCACTGCACAAAAGGATACCACCACCTTAAGGTGGTGATTCCTTTTAGAGACATTAACTTTGAACCCTTTTTACTCATTCATTACTTGGAGTTAAGAAGCTATTTTTATATCAAAATGGAGCTTAATATTTTCTCTTTCTAATGAATGCAATGAAACTAACTTCACTTTTCGGAAACTATTTTACCGCATTTTTGAAGTAATTTAATTTTCCAGATTTTTTGCAGACTAAAGTAAATTTTTTCGTGAGGCATCGGCTACATCATTCGATTCCACTATCAAATAGCTGGGGACCCTTTTTTAATTATCATGAAATCACTCTTCGTCCTGAAGAAATTAGCTAAAATGTTTGCGCAACCTGGATTTTACCTACTTTTCCCAACTTTGGCAAGCGACCACTTTAGCTCGAAAGCAGCAATCGGGGCAACTAAAAAAGGGTCCCTGGGTTTTTTGTGTAAAACACGTCCACTAAGTGGCAACCCTCTAGCTTGCACAGTAAATGCTCCACAATCGCTGGAAAAAATTTGGTCATGTTTTTGGAAAAACTACATTTTTTTGTGAAATTGGCTTATGGGATAGCAGTTGGAAGATTATCATGCCTAGGATAATGGGCCTCAACGAGACCTTCAAATCGACACCCTTAGTTTAATTTTGCGGCTTGTGTAGCTCAAGAAATCGTGGATTATTTGATTTCTGCAAAAATGACAAGTTTTCAATGCCAAAATAAGAAATTCGGCTATATCTCACGAGAGAGAAGAGCTAGAAAGTTGCTTCCAAAAGCAAAAATGTAGAGCGCAACGAGATCTTTCAAGTGAGTATAATTCTAACTATGCAGTTGCTGCTCAACTGTCAGAAATTAGCAAAAACCGTCCTGAACGGATATCTCGAAATTTTGAAGCGGGATTGCGCGGAGGGTGTTAGAACCCCAAACGAACTTATTTTGGAAAGTTTCATCAAATTTCATCTTGGTTTGAGCCGTAAACCAACATGTGCCCAAAAGGAATCACCACCTTAAGACTCATTTTTAAGTGTTTTAGGAGAGATTGTTTTAATGATGATGAGGATTGGAGAAGAGAAGGGGGAAGAATGAGCCGTGGGAAGTTACAGTTGGACTGATGTCTACATTTTGTTTGTTGTTTTACAGTTACTGGTTTATTGTTGTCAAATAAAATGTTGTTGAAATCTGTGTTCTGCTGTAGAATAGGGCTGTCGTTAAGCTACACGAAACTCCTGAAATTGTAGGCGACAGTTAACTTCGCTTCCCGCAAATATTGTTAGGTGATAGACTTGATCAGGTTTGATGTTGCGGTCGCCGGTCTCCGCAACAGAGATGAATGGGATTTACTCGGAGGCCCGCTATTTTCAAACAAGTCTGAAAAAGTAGAAATATGTGATTTGGTTAGTTTCCGCATTGTTGGCGTCTAAACCTGAAGATGGGTGAAGGATATCCGTTCTCGTAAATGTTTGTTTAAAAATAGCGTTTAGAAAATGACAGCGGTAAGGTAAACGTTACCACCGTGAGTAATGTTTCATAGGGGTCGCGGTAGCGACCCCTATAATATGAGTGCTTAAGGTCAAATGACAGTGTAAAACAAGGCTGCGCAGATTATGTGCGCAAAAAATTGTACGTGTCGAGTTTAGTATGTGTGCGAAGTTTCATCGCCGTACCACTTTCCGTTAAAAAGTTACCCCAAAAATCGCTTACGAGAGTGATGTTTTTTTTCCGGTTTCTCTGATTTGATGTCTCATAAGGGGGTTTTGTAGGCGTAATAACTAGAGATAGAAAAATTTTTGCCTATGAAAACCATATATATTCTTGGAGTACGCAACAAAAATAAGCCGATAGGCTAGTTTTTATGCTTCCCGGGGGTAGAAAAAATTTTTGGCTGGGGTCCAAAGTCGGTCAAAACGCTAAAATGACCCAAAAGTATGCTTAACATTAGCCGTAATAAGTCAGATTGCGCTATATATGGGGCTAAACTAATTATTTGGCGTAATACTAGACATGTTGGGGTTGTAAAATCTTGAATTCGTTTTCCGATAAGTTGCACCATTTTTGGGTACTGGCCCGCCAAAGTTGGTGAATTTTGGGTCCGACTTTGAACTTAGTTTTTTCGCTTATTTTTCAAGATAGACTTCTCAAATCTTGCATATAAAGGTTTTCGGGGGCGGAGAATCCATTCCCGCCATCAGTTTTGCTGCCCGAGTAACCCAAGTTGCTGGGCTGGTTCCACTTGACCGTCTGAGGGGTCAGGTCGGAAACCGATTCCTGGAGGTCCATAGTAGGCTTTACTTGGCCTCTCAAAACTTTGTCCATAGGGGTTTTCTGGTGCGCCCAGCTCATTCTCGGTGTCCGTTTTGCCGTCTGACCTACCCATCTTGCTGGGCTGGTTCCATTTTACCGTCTGAAGGGTCCGGTCAGTACCGACTTCCGGGAACATCATATAGGACTGTACTTAGCCTTTCAAAACTTTGTCCATAGGTGTTTTCTGGTGCGCCCAGCTCATTCCCGGTGTCCGTTTTGCCGTCCGACCTACCCATCTTGCTGGGCTGGTTCCATTTTACCGTCTGGAGGGTCCGGTCAGTACCGACATCCGGGAACATCATATAGGACTGTACTTAGCCTTTCAAAACTTTGTCCATAGGGGTTTTCTGGTGCGCCCAGCTCATTCCCGGTGTCCGTTTTGCCGTCCGACTCACCCATTTTGCTGAGCTGGTTCCACTTTGCCGTTTGAAGGGTCAAACGGGTAGGGGGGGTCAAGTGGTCAAAAATAAAATTTTTCCAAAGCGGTCAAATTTGGTACCAAATGAAAGCCCTAAGCGAGCTGAGCAACTTTTGTCATAGAAGTGCGTACCTAATGTGGCTGTAGAGGCCTGTGGTGGGGTGGGGTGGGGACTTAGGCGATTTTGGGTCAAAAATGAAATTTTTCAAAAGTGGTCAAATTTGGTACCAAATGAGAGCCCTAAGCGAGCTGAGCAACTTTTGTCATAGAACTGCGTGCTCAAAGTGGCTGTAGAGTAGTGCTCGGACCGGTTCCAATTTTTGAAACCGGTTCCGGTTCCGGTTCCAGAGCACCGGTTCCGGTTCTAGCTTCCGGTTCCGGTTCCAATTGAGATTTTTATAAAACGCTTATAATTCAAAATTTTTTAATTTTTTATATAAATTGGATCAAAACATTATCTTATGACCCAACGTTGTTATATGCTTAAGGTTATTAATTTACGTCTAAAAAGTAATTATATAATTTTCACCCCTATGTTTAATAGTGTTAAAATGTGTCAAAAAGTGTAATGAATATGTAAAATGTTTGAATCCTAAGCTCATCCTGTGTACCATGGTAATATTTTGTTCAACCGTATAGGATTTGAGCATTCACGGCATGCCACAGGCACTAATTAGCTGGTTCTCATATTTATTTTGTTTGACAATTGACCAAGAATTTTGTTAATTTCTCGCGATCCTCTATCTTGCGGGTTCAAAGTATTCATGTTTTTGCATTAAAGCAGCGGCAGGTTTGGCAAGAAATATTGCAGATACCTCGAATCCAATTTTTCGCGATTGGCAGGATATTGTTAGCTCTAAAAAGCGAAAAAATTAAAAATTTCGAAAAAGTGAACAAGTGTTTCTTCAATATCTCTCCTATCGAGACATAAGGTTAAGACTAGTATATTAAGCTTGAATTCATTTAAAAGATTATATAATCTGCATTCGTAAAATAAATGCGCTGCACTGCACAAATCATAAATGTAAATAACATCAAAACTAATTTTAAGGTGGTGGTGGTGTCTATTTATCTATGCCGTGTTTTTGAAACCCAATATATAATTTTGTCGATGTTTGGAGTTGGAAAAAGATCTACATATAATTTAATGCTTACAACGAGTACATTCACGAATTTTTTTTGCTTCTCGCCACACCCCAGTTGCTTTCGCCTGAAGGGATAGTGCCGGATCCAATTTTGTTGTTCTAAATGGGAGAAATGACTAAGAGCCGGCACTGAATAATTGCTGTCTGCAATTATCCGAGGCGTCATCAAGGCTACTGCCGCAGCAGAAGTGAACACGCTACCTGATGGACATTCGTGCTCACCCATTGGCTCCACCATGAAGGGTTTCCCCTCCAAGGCGGCCAATTCCTTGCAAAACTCGGAAATTACATAAGTAACTATATTAGGGAGGGAGGGGTGGATTCTGGTGCGGCTGCACCATAGTTTTTTGGCAAAAATCGACAACTGGAGCCGACAGGCACCAGACAAGTTTGAATTTTCCTGAATTTTTGCGGCAAGGATGAAAGATTCAATCATTTGAATAAAAAAGGAAGCAACAAAAATTTAATTTATTTTATTTTATTTTCTTACCGCTCGCCTGTTAACCCCTGGCGAGCGAGGGGATTCCCGGCGTTCTTGAGTAGTTGCAGCACAAGTTTTAAGTTCTTTGATCTTTTGCAACTTTGACACAATCACAAGCGAAGGCATGCGAAAAAAAGTGTGATCCACTGGCAAATCCTGAGTCGCAAACAATCCCAGACCAGCTCCTTCAATACCACTCGCTGATTTGATTTGACATTCACGATTCACCTCATTATATGCAACTAGTGAAATTTCGGATACACTATTCAATCATGAACCTTCGATCTTTACATGAAGTCTCAAAACTGCAGAATTAGTCTTCGGTGAAATCTCCAGTTTTCGCAATAAACTTTGGTGTTGGCAAATAGCAAATTTGAGGTGGTAAAATGTGCAATAGAACAAGTTTAAATAAAACAAAATTGTCTTTAACTTCAGTTTGAATAAACTAATTCCATTAAACTGGCAACCGTTCTGGCTTATATATATACTAACTTTAAACCGTTAGAAATAGCTCAATGCTTTTTAAAAATGTTCGTTTTCATTTTGGTGCCCTGATTCCAGTAAAAATGACCACTTTTGCGACTCTACTGTGTACTAAGGTCCTTTTCGCGAATGGGAAGAGTAGAATAGATGAGAGGAAGATTTTCTAACCCTCTCCATGAATGCGCTTTGTTAAACTTAACTCTTCCTGTTAATCTTAACTCTGCAGGGTTAAAAATAAAAGTTAAAAGAGTTAAAATTGGCAGAGTTAAAATTTACTCTGCATGCATGCGTGAAAAGTGCTAAAATAATAAAATTTCCTTTCGCAATCCTTTCCAACTTTTCACCATTTGAGAATTTTGAAAAAGAAACTTCCAAAAAGGACTAGGACTAGGACTTTGAAAACTTTGAAAAATTTTAAACAAAATGACTATAGGACTAGAAATGAAGATATTTATTCATTTCATTAATTATTAATAATCGGTTTCATTCATTAATGAACATTTTTATTTCATCTCCAATGCAGGCTGCCGGTATTAGGAAAGTGGACGAATCCCTCTGTGTAACTTCCAGTTTGTAAACGATTTTGCTGAAATTTAGCACAGATGCATTTCAACAAATTATTGGCCAATCTGCAGCAAAATTTAAAAATTTAAGCTTCCAGGGGGTAAACAACATTGGTAAAACAACGGTCTAAGAGGAACAAACCAAAGTTTTTTCTACGATTTTCCTGAAACGTTGTATATGTAGTACAGGAAGTTTCAGAGTTTGCTGAAAACAAATCTCAAGACAGTTTTCGGCCAGACTCTCGTTATCGTTGTCTCTATTGCGAGATTATGCGGAAATCTATATGCACCAATTCTAATATTTAGTGAAAACTTTAGACATCAAGGTTAGTTTCCAGGTATCTATTAGAAAAAGACTATCGTAAGCTATATTTTGATGTAAAGACGGCTTTTTAACTAGAAGTAGACAATTAGTATTAATGCTTCAAAGTTGATGACTCCAAAAGCATCAGCTCAAAAGTAATTGCGTAACTTACCAACATATGTACAAGAAAAAGTTATACTCTTAGTTATTGGAGTAAACTTCCAGGAAACCACATTCAAAGGATAGAGAAATTTTCAGAATTTCCTGACTAAAAGTTCACATTTAAAGGCTAGAGAAATTTTGAAAATTTGCAGGCTGAAAACTGAATTTTTGGTTATATTTTTCAAATCATCTGAGACAAATTACACTGGAACCGGTCCGGTTCCAAATGCTACCGGTTCCGGTTCCGGTTCCGGTTCCGGTTCTAAAAATCCTTCCGGTTCCGGTTCTAAAAATCCTTCCGGTTCCGGTTCCGGTTCCGGTTCCGGTTCCGGTTCTACCGGTTCCAGTGGAACCGTTCCGAGCACTACTGTAGAGTGCTGTGGTGGGGTGGGGTGGGGTCTTAGGCGATTTTGGGTCAAAAATGAAATTTTTCAAAAGCGTAACAAAGAGCTTGCCTGCTGTCACACTCTCATGTATTATGTACTCTTGGTAATAGTAAAGATAGTTATTAGGATCAGAGCTTAAGTCGTTGTAGTTGATACTAAACTGGATAGGATACCGCTGAGTCGACGATATCTGGATAAATAGATCAGTATGGAGCCAATTCCGTTTATCTACGGTGAAGAGGAGGAAAACCTTAGTGGTTTTAGTGAGATTAGTGAGCCTGAAAACCAGCTTAATTTACCATTTTATCAGTGTCCTGAGTGCCACAACCAGTACAGTTTTAGCATACTTTCCCTAGTTCACGAGGGTAGTTCTCTAGTTGAGCCTGAGCATTCGGAGGCAACATTCTATTGCAACTGTTCTCAGCCGTGGGATCGTGCTGAGATTGAAGCGTGGACTGTTGATAGTGAGCCCGAAGGAAGCCCGCATACGGAGCCCCGGTCTTGCTTCTTCGAGTGTGACGGTTGTTCCGACTTTAAA
The DNA here is from genome assembly GCA_030248195.1 of Trissonchulus latispiculum. NCBI lineage: Eukaryota > Metazoa > Nematoda > Enoplea > Enoplida > Ironidae > Trissonchulus > Trissonchulus latispiculum. The sequence continues at coordinate 21,554 of JASAND010008846.1, read as the reverse complement.
TTTCTCTTCACTTGCGCAGTAACCCCTGGTACCGATCCGTGGGTGTTAGTTAAGCATCGTAACTGTCCCCTCGATAACTATTTCCCCTAAGGCACTGGTGAACTCACATACCCAACAGGCGGACCGTCTGGATTAGGTTAGACCCAAACTAGGCTAGCTTAGTCCATAGACCTAAGAGTTGATCTTAATCTTCTTGCTGTCTGCCTCTGTGTGTAACGGATTTCGACCCCGATTTCAGCCAGTTTCATTACACATTTCTCGCAACCAAAACACTTTGCAAGTCGAAATTTTTTGGAACATTTGAAAATTTCTGCAAAATCTACCCTAAAAATACCAAGTTTTTGGCAAAATTTTAGCCACCCGAAAACCTCCCCCAAATATACCTAAGGTTCGGCGGTTCGGTGGGTGGGGGAGGTGGGGTGGTACCCTAATCACATTTTGGGGGATCATATTTTGCTACCACCTCCCCCGCCAAATTTTTGGCCTAAAACTGGCCAAAAATGGCAAAAAGAAAATTTTGGGGGTTTCGGGCAACTTTCGGAGACCTCCTTCTTTCGTAGATGTAGTAAATTTCCTTTTAATTTGTAGTTGTAAGGTTAATAAGAAGTAAACGTTTGAAATTTTATATCTTTAACACACACTCTGTCTCTGCTATTTAATTTACCTCATTTTCTTGATGTAAATGCTGTTTGTATCTCTGCGGAGATCCGCGGGTTACTGCAGTCCTCTTTCTGTGCATAGTACAGTCAGACAGGTTTTGATAAAACCTTCTCTGGCTATGTTGCAGCACAGATAGAGCCGAGCTGGCTGTCATTTTTTGGGCAACAAGGCAGGAGCTCCAGGGAATAGTTCTCCCTGGGTAAGAGCGCTCACCGCGCCCATTGGCTCTATCCTGTTTTGGAAAGCTTTAAGTGACTGCAGGCAGGCGTTTTTCATTATTTCACTATTATTAATGCTTGTATCCTTCGTGGATCCGCCTGCTAGCCTGCGTTTACCTCATTTTCTTGATGTAAATGCTGTTTGTATCTCTGCGGAGATCCACGAGCTACTGTAATGACTGGGTGTTTTAGAGTCGAAATGTGTGCGTGTGCATAAATAATATTGGGAAATTGTGTTTGTTGGTGAAATTTATTTAGTCAGTCAGGTTTTTGATACAGTTTGACTTTTTTTATCTTTAGGGGCGCTGTTAACTTCCAGAATTTTCTAGACTTTTCCCTTGTGCTATATCAACATCAATAGCGAATCAAAATTGTCCAAAAGTACACGACTACAAACAAAAATAAAGCAGTAATAGGCAAAAGGCTGACTAAGATGAAGCAGCTTTCGCAACTAAACCATGATTGTCTCCTATGTGGTCGTCCTTTACTCGACTCAGCTATTTAAGAGAGGACGGCACCACAGCAAGCTAAGTAGGCTGTATACTTCAGCAATTCAAGACCACACTTACAAAGAAAGGTTGCAGAAAAATTGATAAAAACTTGGTGTATACATCGTTATTATGCGCTGGAGTAAACCGCTAGAAGGCGTGCAGGCAGATACACAATGTAGTGATGTTTACGCTGGCCTGCTTAGTTTCAGTTTCAGTTTCAGCTCCACTCTCAGACAGGTTTCAGTTTCAGTTTCAGCTCCACTCTCAGACAGGTTTCAGTTTCAGTTTCAGCTCCACTCTCAGACAGGTTTCGGTTTCAGTTTCAGCTCAAAATTTGTTCTATAGTACGACCACATTAACCTTTGGAGTAACCCCGAAAATGTATATATTTTTAGAATCCTCAGGAACCTGAGATTTCGAAAATCCGGAATTCCGGGTTTAATTCACGGAAAATCTAAAATTTTTAGTTTTTCGCCCAATTTTATCGCAATCAAAATTTTGTTTTCACGATCGAATAGAGCTGGTCCCGCTGCATATTTTTGCTCTTAGAAATTTTTTGCGAAAATGCACCAAATTTCCGGAATTCCGGGTTTTCAAAATTTCCGGATTTTAAAATTTTCTCCAATACCCACAAGATGGGTATCATTCGAAAGCTCTTATCGAGCTGAACAACTTTTGTAATTAAATGAACTCCTGAAAATGCACACAATCCCCGGAATCCGAGAAAACCGGATTTTCCGGATTTTAAAAATTTTCTCCAATACCCACAATATGGTTATCATTCGAAGCTCTTGATGAGCTGAACAAATCTTGTAATAGAACCAACTCGCAGAAATGAGCCCAGTTCTCTGAATTCGCTAATACCTTCCAAGCTAAAGTGAAATCCGGAATTCGTGAACTTTGCCTTTGCTGTTTGGCAGTATTGCTGTTGTCCGTTTGTCCGTATGGGTTCTTCGTTTGGACTTGAACAACGTTTAACTTTTTCCGTTTGTCCGTTTGCAGCAACCAATCAGAAAAGACTAGCCCACGCGCGGACGTATTTAACGTTTATATTTGATTTTCAACTTTTAAAGACACAAATAGTAATCAATTAATAATATTAATAACTATTACTAATTAATTAATAATATTAATAACTTAAGTTGTTGCTTGCATCATGCGGTTACTATCAAAGAGCTTTGTTTCAAGCTTTCTTGTTTTTTGGAGAGATTCAAAATTAGAAGCAACATAATAATAACAAGAGTACATAATACATAAGAGTATGACAAGTGCCACACTCTATGCAGTCATAGCCAAAACTCCCCCTCTCACTCCGCCCCTATATGGGTACGGGGTCCAAACGGGGGTACGCTCATTCGCTCTATGTTTATATGCTTAAGGGGGGGGGTCGCCGGGTACCAAATTTTATAGTGACCGATTTCGCTCAGTTTCAATTGCAGTTCAAAGCCCTGCAATTTAGTATTTACGTCACTATACCTCTCTGAGGGTCTCGAAGTCGTGTAGACATAGGGTGACAAAGAACTACGGTCTAGCCAATGCATCAAATTAAAGCATCTATCTGGGGCTATTTATTGTTATACAAATGAAACGATACGCCAAGTAGCTTGCAGGTAACGGTGCTTGAAAGATTTGATAAAGCTCATACTACTGTTATTTACTTCAAACTTTAACCCGCTCTAACTTTCTCATACTCATACTCACTGCTTTGTAGAGACTTGGTGCAAGAAGATAAAATGTTCAGGATATCGAGAGCTTCAATTTGATATAAAAATTTGCAATATTTGAAAAATTTGAAAATTTGCCATTTTTGATTATAGGCCTCCGTGTCCGTCATCGAACTAAGGCATGCATCCACAGTTCAACACCAGCAATTGCAGTGAAACCTAGCACACATCTTCCGTGCAAATTGGCACATCAAATATATATGGTTGGAATATCTCGGGTTTCACCCGACTTATGGACCATTATATTCAAAAATTTCAGAAAATGACGTATTTTGAGGCAAAACGCCAACGCGGTCACCAAAAGTGTGATCTACTCCCAAGTAGTGTTGAAAAATAAGAATATTTTGCGGGCCGGGCCGGCCCGCAGGCCGATGTAGTCCTACGGGCCGCCACCGGCCCGCGGGCCGGTGGCAGACCGGGCCACGTGGGCCGGCCCTGTGCCGCAAATTTGTACGGGCAGAACGGCCCGACGCCGCAAAAAACGCCCGAACTGTTAGGTAATTGATTTCAACTTGTTTCACGTCTAATTTCAACTTATTTTACGGCTATTTTTATGTCATCCATTTTTCACAAACAACAAATAGCAATAACACGTGGCCACTGGTCAGCCGATTACGTGTTTGGTAAATAGTTATGCAGAATTCCACACATTATCTATATACAAATCCACTCTAAGGTGGTGATTCCCTTTGGTCACATAAAGTTTGCACCACAATTACTCATTCATTACTTGGAGTTAAGAAGCCATTTTTATATCAAAATGCAGCTTGACATTTTCTCTTTTTAATGCATACGATTAAACTAATGTTGCTTTTCTAAAATATTTATAACACATTTTAGAAGAAGTATAATTTTCCAGATTTTTTGCAGACTCAAGTAAATTTTTTCGTGAGACATCGGTTATATCATTTGATACCTCTATCAAAAAGCTGGGGTCGATTTTTTATTTATCGTGAAATTGCTCTTCGTTATAGTTATAAGTTGAAATGTGTGCGTAACCTTTATTTTGCCTACTTTTTCCAAATTTGTCAAGCGATTACTTTAGCTAGAAAGCAGTAATCGGGTCAACTAAAAAAACGTCCCTGGGCATATTTGTGCAGAACACATCTATTAAGTAGCAGCCCTCCAGCTTTCATGGTGAGTGCTCTGTGGTGTACTTTTAAAAAAATTGGTCGTGTTTTTGCAAAAACTACATTTTTTATGATAGCAGCCTACGAGGTAGCTGTTGGAAGACAATCATGCGTTGGATAATTTGCCACTATGAGACCTTCAGGTCGACGCCCTTAGTTTAATATTACGGCTTGCATAGTTCGCGAAATGACGGAATAATTGATTTCTGCAGGAATGACAAGTTTTCGACGCCAAAACAAGAAACTCGGCTATAACTCACGGCAGAGAAAAGCTAGAACGTTGCCGCTAAAACGCAAAAATATGAAGCTCAACGAGATCTTTCGAATGAATATAGTCATAACAGTATAGCTACTGCTAAACTTTAAGAACTTGGAAAAAAACCGGCCCTGACCGGAAATCTCGAATTTTTAAATCGGGATTGCGCAGATGGTGTTAGAACGCAAAAAAACGTATTTTGGAAAGTTTCATCAAATTTCATCTTGATATACGCCGCCAACCAACAGTATGTGCCCAAAAGGAATCACCACCAGTAGTATAGTAGGGGCATTTCGCACCTCACTCCGGGAGGGACTGACCTTTTGACCTTTCCTTCAGTTCACACGTACTTAAGCTTATTCTAAACTACACCAATCTCTTTGTTTCCATTCTTTAATCCCTTTCTTTCCGACCCTCTGAGTTCTTCCCCCGGGGCTTGGGACCCGGCGTATTACCGGACGTTCTTGGGATTTCAAACTTCTAACTTCAAGTGCTTATATATCCTTGGTGCAGCATCATCCAATCAGGTTTCATAAAATTTTCATAAGGTGATTTTCAACGGACCATAACTTTCTCATCCCTGATCCGATTTCGATGAAACAGATACCGTTCGATTCCTCTCCTCGAGCTCTACAAGTCCAGACCCAACACACTTAGTTTCAGCTAAATGAGGATTTTTATAATTTTTGGTGCAGCATCAACAAATCAGGTTTCATAAAATTTTCATAAGGAGTAATCTTTATGGCTTTCTAACCTCTTATTCGATTCTTTCCATCCCTCTGAGTTCTTCCCCCGGGGCTTGGGACCCGGCGTCGGCCCATTACCGGACACCTACCTATCTAAACTACTAACTTTATCTAACTACTTAAGCCCGGTCCATCTAATGTTTTTGTATTTTTCTGTTTTCTTCTTTTTTATTTTCTAGATACAATCGTTATATACAACAAATATGTACACTATTAACAGTAGCCCTTAGAAGGACTGTTGGGATAAGGGAGGCTAATGTAGACTTTTACCTACGGCATACTCAGTACCATCTGCTAGACAAACGAATACTGTCATTTTTACTTCACTTCGAAATGGTAGAGCTTTCTCTAAAATTATTCCTACTGCGTTAATTTCAGGGTTGTTTCTAATGTAATTTTCAGCGTCCATCCGAGCCTCTGCGAATGAATCGAACACCCCAGACCCAAGTGAAGTTTCCCCGTTATCCAGAATAATGCTCCAATAGTAACTGTAATCCATCCTTATGTTTTGTATGCAGATTTTGAGTTTCTGGTGCTTTTATTAATTTCGTCCCTCACTTTCTCTAATAAGTTCCCCAAACGATTTTCTCCTTGATAGTCCTTACTATAGGTTTCAGTTCCAGTTCCCCAATATTTTTCAAATGAATTCACAAAGACTATTTTCTTCTCACCGGTACTCAGTAATATTTCCCTAGCTTGTTTGTTTTGTTCAAATTTTGCTCGAATTCCTTCCAGAACCACTTTGTCCTTTATTAGGTCCCAAACCTTCTCATCGAACCCTTTTATGTTCTTTGCGGCTTCCCTTTGACGTCTAGCGGTTTTTCTTTCAGGATAATTTTCCTGGTCTCCCAATCATTAAAATAAGCAGCTTTTTCCCCTTCGTACCACTGCTGGACTGAGTAGTACATTTTTCCGTGAAGTCGGAAGGGACTGAAGTGAACGTTACTTAGAGGGCAGTAGCCGGTAGAGAAAGTAGCGCAATCATTGACTGTGGTTGGCTCCATTGTAGTAAAATTTTTTGAGATGTTCTTTAACGTCGTTTATGGTTTTTTCTGCTTTTATGTCTGCTTTTATGTACTCTCCGCTTACAAACTTTTTGTTAAACTTTTCCAATCCTTCGATCATCCATTTCCAAGTACTTTCCTCAAAATCAACTCGAAATACTAGTAGCTCATTTTTTCTCGGAGCGTGCACAACCAAGTCGCATCTCTTTATTCCTGTAAGACCCATCATTCCCATAATCTGATAGAAATACTTATGCCGTCTTTTTAGGACAAGTTTGGTGCCCTGGGAAATTAGGTAGAACCCTTTCCTTTGGAGAACGATTTCGAAAATAGAACGGGGTTTGGGATTCTGATCGTAAATTGTCTTGATTTCTAAAAGCCATGGGTCAGGGTTTCCATCCTCGTATACAATACCGTCAGGACTGCCACCAAGCCAATCTAAGTTAGGAGGAACGCAAAAGCCTGCCGGGAGAACTCGAACTGCATAGTTCATGTGTCGAATATATGCTTGTCTCCCATCGTCTTCGTAGCGGAGTCCGTAGGCGCAAGCCGGAATTACCTTTCTATCTGGATTGTTTATGCGCTCAGCAAGATTTTTGGCTGCTTTCTCCGACTTTACCATAAGTACGTCCCCGAATTTTGAACTAGTTATCCTTCCCTTCCTGTGGCTGAACCAGTTTTCGTTGTCGCTCTGGCCCAGTGTGGACAAAAAGACCTCTGTATCTATCGCTGCCGACATTTGTTAGATTTTTTCTTCCCGCAATATCTGCAGTGAATTTTTTCGTACTCGTCCAGTCTTTTATTTCTTTCTTTCCTTATCTCTTTCTGCTTTGAAGTTAAAATTTTTACTCGCTTTTGAGGGACGTTTAGTTTCTTGGATGGGCTACTAACTTCTTTGAAATATTTAAGAAAGGCGTATACACAGTTGAAATGCTCACCGCGGAAATGAATCATAACTTTATATCCTTCTTTTATTAATTTATCGTTTTTATTGATTTATCGTTTTTATTGATTTTTTGGTGCTTTCTTTTATTAATGACACAAGCTGTGCAACAATTTTCCAGCCTCGATTCTTGCTGAATTCCATTGCAGTAACCTTTGCCACCAAGGAGTCCTTTCTTTAATAATATCCGAAATCCATTCTAACTCCTGGTCTACTTCTTTGGGTGATAAACACTTCAATCCGATAATACGACCGTTATCATAATTTGTTTTCCAAAAATCTATCAAAACGTCTGCTTCCAAAACGGCCAAACAGGGATCTCCAAAACAATCAGGATAAGAGAAATCTGTAGATTCAGCATCCTCAAGTGCAGCCTCTAAAGTTAAGAAATCTCTTTTACTCTTTGCAAATATCTCAATTTCCAGGTAAGTCCCAAACCAGCACCACCAATACATTCTTACAAGACCGCTGTAATCGAAGAGCGAGAAAACCGACCGTTCACTACGACTGCACAAGTCAGACTGACGGGGTACCAAGTATTTGATCGTTTATATAGACTTTTGAGTTAGCTAATAGTTGCTTGGCTTTCCACTTACGTTGACCATTCACGAGATGTAGTGCTAACTTCACAAAATTTGAGTCCACCCCTCTGCGATTTTACCGGCTTGCCGGAAGGGCTTGGGAACCTTCTGAGCTGTCACCCAGGCCGCATTAATGGTTTTTGTTTTATAATTTTTTTGTACTTTTAGTTTTGCAGTGTTTTTGTAGTTTTGTAGTTTATAATTTTTTTGGTCCCTACACACACAAACTATATACAGGTGGTTTTTACCCCTTTTCCTTGGGGAGCCCTTAAAAGGACTGTTGGGATAGAGACGCTTAGGACGTCATAGTTGTGACTGAAGCATATCTCAGCCCAGTCGATATTGAGAGAGTACCAACAAGGCTCACTTCCGAGAACGCTTAGATTAACTTTTTGATCGAAAGATTTTTTGAGTTGGTCTATCTTTGTTTTATCAAGGCACAGAAACTTTGGGGAAGTAATTGCACTCACTAAGACAGTCAGTGTAACGGCAGCAAGAGAGATAGAGCAGACGACAATTAATGCTTTACCCCAGCCGAAGGATACGCCTCCTGAGAACTCTATGGGATGCACGCAACTGCTCCTCACTTCGTCCATTAACAATGAAGCCTTTCCCATTGTGAAACATTCGTACTTTTAGACCCAGACTAGTGAATGTAATGCCAGAGAACAATTCGGGTTCAATAGCTGCGTTGTCTAGCCATTTATGCATAGCTGGTAAATCCACTCTCCTGTCAAGAGTGAACGAACCCACCATGTTTACAACCCTGTAGCTAGATACTCTCACTCCAAGTACGTTTGCAACTTCCTGAATAGTCTTTTCTGCTTCTTCTTGCTTTTTAGCTCCCAGACAATTGAAAGTTCCTGTTTTGAATATTACGAATGTAACGGGATCCCACCGTAAAGACTTTGGAAAGTTACTTTGGAAAGAAAATTCTTCTAGCTACACCCCTAATTAAATGGTATCTAAAACATGGGTTAAAAATTACTAAAATTTATCAGGCAATAGAATTCAAACCTAAGGCTTGTTTCAAAGAACTGGGAGATGAAGTTACTTACCACCGGTCTGCAGCCGATTCGGATCCAGATCTGGCACTCAAGGGGGAAATGTTTAAACTTTTGGGAAATTCTTACTATGGCCGAACTATTACAAATTTAGAAAAGCACCAGGATGTAAAATATTCTCAAAGATCAGGAGCCAGCAGAGAAGTGAATGGATGGCGATTTAGAAGATTAGATGATCTGGGAAATGGGGTCTATGAAGTACAATCAGCAAAGTCCAAAATTGTCTACCGACTTCCTGAATTAGTGGGGTTTTTTGTTTACCAATACGCCAAGCTTAGGATGCTACAATTCTACTACGGTTGCCTTAAACCAAATTTGTGGCCAGAAACTTTCCAATTGTGTCAAATGGATACTGACTCCCTCTACGTCGCATGCTCTTCCAAAAATTTAAGTGATTGTGTCCCTATTAGAAATGAAAAACAATGGGATAAGGCCCTTAAAGATTTCTTTGTCCTGGACCCTTCCCAAAAAAGAATACCTGGGTTATTTAAAGAAGAATGGACCGGTGATGGCATAATAGCACTTTGTAGTAAAACTTATCTAGCTTGGGGAAAGACGAACAAAGTCTCCCATAAAGGAGTAAGCAAGGCCCTAAATAGCTACACTCCTGAAGATTTCAAAGAAGTTTTGGAAACGGGCAACACAAAATCTGGGGAAAATCGGGGATTCCTACATCCAGATAATAAGACAGTCCAGTATTATCAAACTAAGGACACCCTAGGTTATGTCTACCCCAAACGGAAAGTATTAGCAGATGGAGTGAGTACGGCCCCTTTGGATATATAATATGTTTGTTGTACTTGTTTTATCCCAACAGTCCTCTTCAGGGCTACTGTTAATAGTGTACATATTTGTTGTATAATATAACGATTGTATCTAGAAAATAAAAAAGAAGAAAACAGAAAAATACAAAAACATTAGATGGACCGGGCTTAAGTAGTTAGATAAAGTTAGTAGTTCAGGTAGGTAGGTGTCCGGTAATGGGCCGACGCCGGGTCCCAAGCCCCGGGGGAAGAACTCAGAGGGACGGAAAGAATCGAATAAGAGGTTAGAAAGCCATAAAGATTACTCCTTTTGAAAATTTTATGAAACCTGATTTGTTGATGCTGCACCAAAAATTATAAAAATCCTCATTTAGCTGAAACTAAGTGTGTTGGGTCTGGACTTGTAGAGCTCGAGGAGAGGAATCGAACGGTATTTGTTTCATCGAAATCGGATCAGGGATGAGAAAGTTATGGTCCGTTGAAAATCACCTTATGAAAATTTTATGAAACCTGATTGGATGATGCTGCACCAAGGATATATAAGCACTTGAAGTTAGAAGTTTGAAATCCCAAGAACGTCCGGTAATACGCCGGGTCCCAAGCCCCGGGGGAAGAACTCAGAGGGTCGGAAAGAAAGGGATTAAAGAATGGAAACAAAGAGATTGGTGTAGTTTAGAATAAGCTTAAGTACGTGTGAACTGAAGGAAAGGTCAAAAGGTCAGTCCCTCCCGGAGTGAGGTGCGAAATGCCCCTACTATACTACTACCACCTTAACCTTATGTTACAATTCCGATTCCATTATTTTTCATAAATGCTGTCCTACTTTTTCTGAAGCTTTTCGCTTCCTCAAATTAAATGTCTCTTGTGTTAAAATTTGTCCACGTGGTTGATTTTGACCAATAGCAGGCAATGAACTAAACCAAATTTCATTTAGTTTGTTTAACAAGGTTTTGGATGTTGGTTGCGTTTCAAATTTGCCATTACAATCGCAAGCAAGAGTACTGCGTCTTAAACTGCGAACGATACCCCCTTACATCAATAGCAATACCATCAAACCTAATTATATAAGCGAATGCTTTCATTCCAGTTATTGTGCGACAACCGTTCACATTTAAAGAGCTTCTACACCCTTCTCATAAACGTAACTTAAAGAGGAAAGAAAATAAGTATGAATAGGGCCTTACCATTATCAAGAGTACATAATATAAGAGTGTGCCACTAAGCACACTCTATGTTATCAGGGCAAAAACTTTGCTCTGCACGCTAACGGCTCACCCCCCCCGCAACACTCTCTCTATGTTTATGTGCTTAAGCTAGAAAACACAAGCAGTGCATGCGCGAATGTTATGCCTGCATCGAGCTTTAGAACACAAACATAGCGCACAAAATTCTTTGAAGTGATGGGCCTAATTTGCGGGGGACCGTTAGCGAGCAGAGCATAGTGTTTGCTCTGATAACATAGAGTGTGCCTAGTGGCACACTCTTATATTATGTACTCTTGCTTCACTAGCGTAGCCAGAACAAAATTTCGGGGGGAATCCAAGAATTTTTTCGGGGGGTCAGGGGGCGGAGCCCCCCAGAAGCTGAGAAATTTCGTGACCTTCGTGGAATTTTTACAGAGTATTCGTTGAAATTACAATAATTTTAAGGCGCAGTGCTTGTTCATGCACCCAAATGATGCAGAAGGTGGTCAAAGTACACCAAATAGAGTAATCGGTACTCGTTTTGAAGCGCGAAACACGTATTATAACGGTACAATACACCTATTTCGCGCCGAAGGCGCGAAAATTTTTTGAAAAATGGGCGATTTACACATAGCAGGAAAAAATTCCTGGGGGGCAACACAATTTCGGGGGGGGAATTCCCCCATTCCCCCCCCCCCCTGGCTACGCGCCTGCTTGCTATTATATACCCTTCTCCAACATAGAATCTGGGTTATCCGGTGCGTAGAGTTCTTAGTGTCACATATGCTAACATACTACCTAACTATCCTACACCCAACTAAGTTTCAACTCTTTTATTAATTGTCAAAAATATTTGAACATGATTACACATACACAAAGCTAAATTACAGAAAATATACCATTATAACTATTTTATTATTATTACTATTACATCTGACACCAAGCGTAAGAGCTTTTCGCGCAGCGACTTAAACGAGTTAGAGTTTAAATTGACTCAATCTTTTTCGTGAACAGGATTGAGCCTGTTTACTATATAATAACTTGTTTGCAGGTTAACAATTTTAAGTACACTTTTAACTCGCACGTGAAAAGATCCTAAGAAACCTTCACAGATACTGAGCAGTTACTAGAGGGCGCCGATCAGATTTCATTTAATGTTTATAATAGGAAGATACTTAGCGGCTAGCGCTTCCTAATGCATTAAGCCGGTAATATGTTCGAAACGTTAAGGTTAAAATTTCGGGAGGCCTTTTCAGCCTGTACACATGGACGCTGACATTTTTTAAAAACAGGTATGTATTTTCGACAAATTGAATAGTATAATCCGGTAAGGTAAGGCTTATTTTTTATTTTATTATGTTGCACAGAACGAGATTTTTTACGATAACTGAATGTGTGTGTCTATCCTTAAAATTCCGGCTGAGAAAGTAAAAACAAAAGCACACCACAAAAACTTAGTTATAGGACGGAAGTTGTGTATGACGGAAGTTCCCTTAGGGCTTTCATTTGATGCCAAATTTGCCAACTTTCGAAAAATTTCATTTTTGACCAAAAATCGCCTAAGACCCCCTCCCTACCCCACCACAACATTCTACAGCCAATGTAATTCTGTGAAAAAAGTTGCTCAGATTGCTTAGGACTATTGTTTGACACCCAATCTGACCACTTTTGAAAAATTTTATTTCTGACCAAAAATCGCCAAGATCCCTCCCTCCCTACCCCACCACCATTATGCTTACAAGGTGAGAACCCCCCGAGAATTTGACCTTAATGTTTCGAGCATATTGTAGGCTTACAACATTAGGGAGCGCCACTGTCTTACTCTTCTTATTATTTATAAGAGTAGAAGTAAGAAGTGGTCTTATCAAGAGTACATAGCCTCTAGGCAAAAAACTAGGCTCTGTTCGCTAACGGCTGAGCCCGCCCCGCAAATTAAACCAATTACTTCAAAGAATTTCGCACACTATGCTTGTGTTGTAAAGCTCGAAGCAGGCACAAAATTCACGCACATACAGCTTGTGTTTTCGAGCTTAAGCACGTAAACATACAGAACGTGAGAGTACGTCGGATTGACAAGGTACGGATTCGCGGGGAAATCAGCCGTTAGCGAGCTATATAGTTTTTATATATAGTTTTTGCTCTGATAAGAGAGAGTGTGATTAGTAGCATATATACTCTTATTATTATGTACTCTTGGTTTTACTGAAACTTATTCGACACGTCCAGTTCGTTGTGATAGATTTTACTTGCACACCGGTAAAAGTATTCACAGCACAGCTAAATTTCTATTAAGAAAAAATAATGCGTAAACTGAAGATTTCATTTTAAGGGATCTTATTATCTCCATTCAAGTTGAGTTGAAGAGCCTCTATCTTTGTACTCTTTGCACAGTCGAACTTAGTGATAGTTGCGAGTGCAAAACTTAACTAAAGTTCAACAAAAGTTAGCTAAGGCTTATTTCTTTAAGGTTGAAAAGTTAGGAAAGTGAGAAGGCAGCCAAGCAGATTGCAGGGCGGGGGTCTAGCCATTCAGGGCGGGGGTCTAGCAAGAGATCGTGAAGTTAAAGTCTCACACTATCAGTACTATAAATACTGGTGGAGAATGAAAGTGCGGATTATAATTAATTTTTATTAAAATAGAGAGGACAAAATTTTTTGAAAATAGTAGTGGTAGTTCCAGCTGAGATCTCCTTTCCGAGAAGTGAGTCAAGTTGTCAACAGCCCTTCCAAAAAGAAGAGGGTGCTGTCAGTGAAGTTTTGATAATGATTAGGTACAAGAAAATGTACTGTAAGGAAAAGTGCAAGCAACAAACAAATAACAAAAACAAAAATACGCCTACGCCTGTAAATTTAGGACTAGGACAAAATATTTTCAGTCATTGCGGTTACAGAATTATATCCGCGCCAGCATGGGCCGCATGTACCGACGCCTACTGCTAACTCTGTCAATGCAAACAGCTAGGTCTGTAGGAAGGAACCAGCTGACTAGACAAAAAGATGCTTCAAAAGCTCACATTTTAACTACAACGACATTAAAACAGACGAAAAGAAGAACTTAGAGAAAACAAGCAGGTAAATACGTAGTTTAAATTAACTCTACAATAACATAACGCATATAGTAGAACAAATACTACATAATATATATTAAATTAATCTTTCCAGTTTAAATGATATATACTTGTAGCTATGTACAACGAACATACAAAATTTGACAGCGCGACCACTGTTTCGGGGCAACATAATATTAAATTAGCTCAGACCAAAATAAAATCAAGATCAAGTAGTCAATAAAGGCCTCTTTGTAATCAGTGTCCCGCAGCAAAAACTTTACATTAGCTTAATATACAATGTAATGTAATTTACATCGTCCTCCACCTAAGCATTGCAGAGTGTTATTCACAGGACAAGGCAAACAGAGGCAAAAATCACTGTATCAGTACGGCATATATCCTACATTGAGATACCGTTGGCGATATTTTTATTTGCGAATATCGCCAAACTGAGGAGAAATTCTCCAAAGCTAAAAAACAAATAATTATTTTACGCAATTTCGCCAAGATCATAAACTTCATTGATCGACGGTAACTCATTACATCTGTCATGTCATTAGTAAAGAGCTAGAGTTCTGTTTACCGGGCAGCCAAGGAGCTTCAACCCTTACAGATGTCGGCTCAATCACTCACAGTCAAAATAAAGAGTTAAAAGTCTCTGAAGAAGTTGACGTAGGACTTCAGTTGAGGTGGGAGAGGCAAGGCGTGAATCTTGACTCGAAGCAGACGAGAGAAGCGCTGAATTCCGACCTGAGAGGCATGATTCTGGCGAATTCGAGCACGGCGACGAGCTTCCGATTCTGCTTCAGAGTCTGTTGAATCACCGGGACGACCACTCTCCATAGGTTCATCATCATTATCACCATCACCGTCTTCCATACGAGGAGAACGCTTATGAGGTTCCCCGATGTCTACAAATGTGGAACACAAAACAACTTACATGGGCATACTGGCGTTTTCCAAGGCAAAAACTTCTGGGTGGGGGGGCACGGATTTCTGGGGGATAACAATTTTTAGAAAAATGCTTAAAAATAGCTAATTTTTGAGCTACTTTTAACATAAATTAAGCTTAAAATAGCTAAACATGCCTAAAAATCCGGCGAAGCCGGAAATATTTTTCAAAATTTACCCCCAAAACCCTATTTTTTCTGGTACTTTAGAGTTCTGGGGGAGGGGCGGCGATTTCCAGGGGATTCACCCCCCTGTTGGAAAAAGCCAGGGTATAGCTACCTGCACAGAATTTGTTTCAAACAGGACAGTACAAATAATTGTTGGGTTCGTGAGCTGCACTATTTCATTTACTGCATTTTTGATTAAAACAGCTTTAATTTGTATTGGTTGAAAATATACACGATGATTTTAATAAAACAAAAACATAAAATCTAAATTCCTTAAAACTTAAAGGACCATGCAAAACATACCACTTCCCATAACGGCATCAAAGGAACGTTTGGGAGATGTCTGACGTCCATCCTCCAGTCTGGAGGAACGGTCACCCTCCTCCGCAGTAGGATTGTCTCCATCACTGTGAACTCTGGACTTTTTCCGGGCCCCTTCTCTACGATGTCGACGTCGATTTCCTGC
The DNA here is from genome assembly GCA_030248195.1 of Trissonchulus latispiculum. Lineage (NCBI taxonomy): Eukaryota > Metazoa > Nematoda > Enoplea > Enoplida > Ironidae > Trissonchulus > Trissonchulus latispiculum. The sequence goes on along the minus strand of JASAND010008846.1, from coordinate 6,156 downwards.
CGCTGCTCCTTCGGCTCGCCTAAAACTGGGAGGAGAGGGAGGTCCATTGATCCAGACCACATGGGGCAGCATGGCATCCTCATCACTGGATGAATCCGGGAGGGACTGATACTCCATACAGCTTAGCTTACGTCTGGGCGGCGGATCCAAGGGGAGGTCCTGTTCCATCATGGACTCGCCACCTTCCGTCGAAGGACCGTCTAAGGAGACAGCAGCAGGGAGAGACGGCAACGGAGGGATGGGCGATTCAGAGGGGCCGCCGGCTTCCTCCAGACTGCTCGGGGCATTCAGAGGGTCAACTGTTTCGCAACTGGAAGTCCCCAGCGGTAGGTCAGCACTGCTTTTCTGACTAGTCGCATTGTCACTTGTGACAGGTTTGTCAGCAACAACAGTAGCAGCAAAATCACCAGGCAAGACTTTTAACTCTTCTTGTACAGTGGCAGTTGCTGCCGCTGTCATGGTCAAGTCTTTAAGAGTAATTTCAGTCGACAGATCAACACTGGTGCTCTCTGTCGGCAAAGGTGCATCAAGAGTTTGCATAGTGTTGTTGGTAATTGCATCCGATTCTTTCTAAAATTAAAAAGACAACTGAAAACCCACTACAGCGGCCGGACTTTTACAAAAAATATTGAAATCACCACATCGATAGAAAATAGTACTACTGCGACCTCGTAGCTGTCACAGAGATGTCACAAGGTAGAAAGTTTTGATTTCAAGCCAATGACAAGCTTCAATTAACGTGAAAAAAGGTTGCTTTGGAAACTGTGAAGTATTTCCTGACAGCACCGCCACCCTGTACACAAACTGACACTAAGTTTTTTCGGCATTTTAAGCGAAAATAGGTATTTTTCGTGAAAAATTTAGACACATTCAAGCCTTTTCCTCATAAAAACAATAAATTCACGATTTTTGATTCCTCTTTGTCTCTTTTTCTCCATAATTCCCCTACCTTAGAATCGCCCTCACCCCTGGCTGGATCCGTTCCAGATTCCAGCATACATACCGTTGAGTCTGATAAACCATTTGCGGAGACTGCATCTACAGAGTAGGCATCAAAAGGTACACCTTCCGACGGTACTTCTGCGATGGTTTTATGGCATTCACTCCTGCTAGAGGACTCCTCATCCAAGGTAGGCGGCGACTCATGCCAGGATTCCCGGTCCGCTGGTCGATCCTGACCTTCTTCACCGTCAGGCGCATCTCGACGACGGCCATCCGGCTGGTCTAACAGCAGTCGGTTCCAAAATATATCGTCCATATGAATGCGACCGCTGCGAGGGTCCCGGGCCAAATCAGCTGTCCCAATGGCAATAATTCTATGACGCAAACGCTGACGTGGTCCCGGGACACGATTTGCTCCTTCTTCTCTTCTTCCTCCTCCTTCGTCTGCAATAGAACGGTTACGTTAAAAAGAATTTATGTGCAATAAATCATACACACAGTTTCAATAAATTCATGCTTAGACAAAATAAATCGTTATCTGGCTTCACCCTTGGTCAAACTTTCTGAAAGAAGGAAATTTGGGAGGCGTCCCCCTCCTCAGCAGGCCTGAAGGAAGGAGGCACCAGCCACCGATTTCAGGTGGTGGTATCCTTTTGTGTAACTTTGACCTTACAAGTTCCAATTCCTTATGAAAGTGGATGAAACTTTCCAAGTAAATTACTGTGGTGCTCATTGGGATCAGACTCGCATTTCTAGGTAAAAAGATAAGGAGTTTGTGGTTTGGTTTTTCCATTATTTTTTCAGTTCGTAGTAGTTACACTGGATTGGTTGTTAAGGATGGATGTTAAGGAAGGTTAAAGAGGGCACAAAAAGAACATTTTTGTTTTTACAACCTTTGAGCTATATCTAGTGGTTAAATCATGCCAAAACGATTTTTAGGGTAAAAAATGGCAGTTTGCGAGAAAATCAATTCTTTCAAAGCCAAATCGTACGAATAAACGTGCAAACTGCTTATTATACTCAATCGATACACTGTCTAACTGCATTATTTTATCGACGCTTATTAGCAGGAGTTCGTTGTTTTAAAATAAGAGGGTATTTTCCTTGGTTTGAGCTAAAACACCTCCTGTTGCGAGAAAACTCAATGCTAAGTTGCAAAATTTCGTACCACCGGACATTTAGCGGATTTTCCGGAGCTAGAATTAAGACCTGTTGAATCAAATAAGAAAATGGCCCTTGGCCCACATGTCCTTCATATTATGGCACAAAAGATTGGCCGATTCCACAGCTTTGAGGCATCGATGTTCAAAGATTGATGGTCTACTTTTAGCCGCTATGTCAGAAAATTTTTGCTAGCTTTTTGCTAATTTTGCTAGATTCATAACCCGTGGCTGACGGCTCTCAGCTATCGGGAGTGATGGCTTCGGTGATGCCATTGCTGCTTTTGTGTCTGGCAATAAAATTGTTCAGCTGGAAATGTTAACGGCAAGCATTACTGCTTGTCATTCAGTTTATCTATACATTTGTAAAAAGCGCCGACATGAAAGGGGCAGCGGATTGTATCCGCCACTAACCATTGAGCCAAGCCGTCCCGAGATAGTATCACTCCCAGATAAGATTATGGAAAACATTGTATCTTTGTCTTCGTAATGGTAAGTATAATTCCGAAAGGGGGGTGTGTGAGAAATCCTGGTACGTAGTGGAATATCATGACAATGGCTCGTCTCTGTCGCTTGAACGGACTAACTACGCTGCGGAACCTCTCATAGTCGGGAATATTTTCATGAGGTAAGCCTGCCCGCTATCTGGTGTATCTGTCGCAGACTGAGTAATGAACTAAACGGAGGCCGGCCACTAATGTCAGTACCACCAAGAGAGTGTCTTCCTTAAAGATTTGGGTTTGCTTTAGGCGAAAAATTTGAATGCGGGGAGTGAATTAACCAAAAGAGACAAAATATCAAGTAGATAGCTAGAAAAAATTTTAAATGACAGTTTTTCATCAAAAATCTGGCTACGTTTTCGGGGGGGGGGTCGGCTTCTCTGGGGAATTTAAAAAAATAGTTCAATTTTTAAGCTTACGTACATACAAGATCCCCTAAAAGGGGTCCTCTTGGTCACAGAATTGAAGGATGGTCGGCACCTACTCCTTTTTGAAATAAACCAGGAAAAGTGGCTCTATATTTCGGGGCACCTCTAGGTGAGTAAGGTGCTTGGGCTGAATACGAAAATGTGGGGTGTCTGACATGACTCACATGGGGAGGGGCAGCCGCCTCCTCACTAAAGCAAACCCATAAATTTCGTGTTCAATTATAAAAGACATCTCCGGTGTTGGTGTTTCGGTTCCTGTACTGTCATTTTGTGGTTTGTTCAGCTTTTCTACACGCAAAGGTGTCGAGGGTGACTCTCCGTGTTTTAAGCTTCCTACATCTGATGTGGGCAGCTTTGCTACCACATTGCTGCCCACCTCAGGTGTCCCTTTATGGGGCCTCGCGACAGCTCACCAGCTAGCGGGCGGGAAGTGACTACATAAATAAATAAATAAATAAATAGATTCATAAACTCAGGTGAGTGTTCGATTATAAGCTTAAAAACGATGTATAATAAAGCTCTTTGTTCTTCAAGAATTGAGAAAGTTATAGCATTCGTAAATTTAACTAAACAAAAGGATACCACCACTTTAAGGCTAAGGGAGGGAGAAATTTCTTAGAAAATGCCTAAAAACGGCTATTTCTGCTGCTGAACAAAAATTAGTGAATTTTAACTAAAGTCCGACCAAAAAATGTAGGGAGCGAAATTGTTTTGTTTATACTGGTTTAGCGTTACATTTTTGCTGTAGCAGTGCATATATTTTCTGAACAGTCATGGCACGACCTTTCCTTTGGTAGAAAAAGAAAGTTGAAAAAATTTAAATTCATCAAAAGATGCCGATTTTTAGGCTTTGAAAAATGCCACGAACTAGCCGTTTGGTGGAAAATTAGCCCATGTCCCAAATATACTGTATCCCAAATATCAGCCAATTTCGTCATCAATTGCGAGTTATTCTAATTTTTCGATTTTCAAAATAGTTTGATCTTTGCCGCTTTTTCAATTTTGACCGCCTTACTCGCGTGGTAGAATTTTTCAGTTGAATTTTCAGGACCGCTTACGTGTCAGCCTTTACCTGATCTGTGTGGTTTTTCAAAATTTGAAAGTCAATTTTTTCGAAAAATTAACTTAACTTAACCTTAACTAGCAACCGTGAATTTGAACTACACAATTATTGTATGGCTGGGGCCAATTTCATAAAACTTTGCAAGTTGCGGATTCCGCAACTCGCAGCTGCAAGTTGCGGATTTGCAAGTTGCAAGTGTTTCATAAAGTGTCAAGTGCGGAATCCGCACTTGCACTTGAACTGCGAGTCAAGTGGGTTGCAAGTTGCAAGTTCGCTTGAACACTAGCAGCAAGTAAGTGTTCCATAAAACTCGCTGGAACAGTCACTTGCAACTTGCAACTGCGAGTAAAGTCGTCTAGTAGATTTCAACTAGACGATTTTTGAAAAATTGGAATATCTTCCTTAATTTTCGTCAGTTTTTAACCAAATTTCATTATTAACGGCTTCGACATCTTTTGCATACTTCGTGAAAATTTCAATAAATTTGAAGTTATTATGAAAAAGTTATGATTTTTTAAATAATTATAGTCAGTTTTGCTTCTACTCGCACTTGCAACGCAAGTACTCGCACTTGCCTTGCAAGTTCGTTAAGTCCCGCAACTTGCTTAGCTAATTTCCGCAAGTTTGCGGAAAAGTTTTATGAAACACTTGCAATCCGCACTTGCGTTTCAAGTGCGAGTACTTGCAAACTCGCACTTGCAAATCCGCAAATCTTTATGAAATTGGCCCCTGATATCTTCGTCTGCGCTACGTACAACCATAATGTGGATTCCAATATCCACAAGCAGTTTAACTAAAATTCAAATAAATAAACCAAAGCAACAAAATTAGAGCTTATAACGAATACAAGTCAATAAAAGGATGTGCGAACCTTCATCTGAGTCCGTCTGCAGCACAGGTATCACAATTCTGCGCACACGACGATTACGATGACGATGAGCACGTATACAGGGAGGAGCCGACACCTTTCGACCAGCGACGGCGCCGCCACCACTGCCTGGATCCCCATCCTCGTGCGGATGGTCGTCGTTGCCTGGACCACCTGTGGATGACGATGGGAGGTCACGCAGCCGGTCCAGAGAACCGGATCGGCGAGGTCTGGGCACGGCCGAATCCACGCCTCCATCTGGATCCGGTCTTCCGCCATCACTGCTCGCATGACCAACGGAAGGACCAGGACCAGCACCGGCCTCCAGCAGAACCGAGCGATAGCCAAGATCAGGTTCGGCCAGGCTAACCTGTTGACGCAGAACTGAGCGAATCACTGTGCGACAAAGTTCCTGCAGGAGAGGAGGTTCACAGGGCGCTGAAAGTTAACAGTATATACCAAAAAGCTCAGACTGAAACTTGTTTGCTACATCTTGGAAGTTCAAAGAACTTGTGATCCATGGGGGCAAAGTGTTGCGCAGTATATATTGTTTAGGTTCACTGGGGTACAATGAATTAAAATTTCAAAACTAGACGTTACACAGTAAAACATAACCAGCCTCTACAATGCTACAGAAATTCATAAGCCACCACTCAGGCAGCTTTATACCATTCACTACATGTATCTGGAACTCTCAATCTACAGAACTGGACCCGAAACGTTTCCGTGTTGCCGCCTTTTGCCACATGAAACAGCTATCTGGTGACTGATCAAAAGAAGTATCAAATAAAGCAAGTAAGTACTCCGAAACATTTTGTTTTGGTCTACGGGGTTAGGGATGGGCGCGGAAAAAAAAGGACTGGAAAAAAAAGGTTTTTTTCCGATTTTTTCCATTTTTTTCCGATGGGGTAAAAAAATGGAAAAATATTCCTAGTGTTATTTTAACGATTTTTACAGCAAAATATAATGTTTTCTAAACTTTTCCTGCGATTTCGTACTATTTACAACTTTTTCCATGGGTGATTGTAGGTGGGGGTATGCTAAATCTGACCAAATTGTATTTGGGCTTTTTCGAAGCATCGGAAAAAATGGAAAAATATTCGAGACATGTTCTATCAATACTAAACCTTTGTAATCACTTGCGTAAGTGCGCACTAAACGGTGGAGCTATTAAGTATGTTGAAAACAGCTTCTA
>JASAND010008844.1:0-16370 GCA_030248195.1 Trissonchulus latispiculum | reverse complement strand
ATTTAACGTAGTGATTAGGTAACACTTGTGATAATGTTTATGAAAAATTACATTGATGTTTATAGATGTTTGCTTATAGATACTTCCACGTTTCTTGGGAATTTACAATTAAATTTAAGAGATCATACATTCTCAGCCTGCCTATTTTTAATACTAAATATGGCAAATTTATTTAGAGATTGTTTGATTGATTGATTGCTTAATTGATTGATTCATTGATTGATTGAGAGATTGATTATGATGATTTAATGCACTCAGCATTTGTTTAAAACAGAGATGTCAGGATTAAAGTTATATCAGGACAAGCCAATTGTAGCATATTATGTAACAAATAGATATCACTGGTCCTGGATATGGCAGTCACGCAGCCCAGCCCACACTCTAAGTTTATGTCAGTTAGGTCAGAATAGGTCAGGGGGTTTGGCTTCATAAATCGCAAACATTCTCCTTCGCATTTAAATCGCCTTTCTCCTGTCAGTTCAGAAAAAAAACATCACCAAAGTTAGATCAATGTTTCGGGAGCTTGCACTGTACCATAGGCTGTATAAGGTTTTTTAGGTGAAATTTTTCTCAGCGAAGATCTGTAGTGGAAGCTTTGATCGTTTGTAGTGACCGTGAATCGGGCCACAAAGCCACTCAGACGGGAAATACGTTGACCGTTCCCGCAACTACAGAACCGCTTATATTCCCTTTTGAAGTTTTCGTTCAAAAAAGCGTACAACAGCGGGTTCCAAAGTAGGGCTGTCATGGCCAGCAGGTGGCAAGCCAGAGACAGCGGGTACTTAAATTCCCCATCGAACAGTCTGATCGATGATAGATACCAATCGATATCCTTGATCAGATTGATCAGATCCAATGGCGTTGAACACACTCCATAGAGTATGACCATTGTAATCAGAATTCGATGCAATTTCTGCCGTCTACGAATTGTTCTCAGTCGGCCGGCAGAACTGCGTCTATCGCAAACTCTGATGCACTGGCTGCGTAGTCTTAGAGTGACCATTCGATAGCAGTAGGTTATCATGGAGAACGGTACCACCGTTTTAAGCACCAGTATAGACAGCCCGTACAGTACTCTAATCTCTTTCGGTCTGAAATGGTCCACACAAAAGCTGACATAGGTACTGGTACAGGCACTGTGTATCGTAACCAGGTCCGTGTAGATTACCAACGGAAGCGCCGCCAAAACACCACCCAGCCAGATGATACCAAAAACGGCGACCAGGGTTAGTTTACTCTTACGTTTGCTGCTGAACGGATGGAGGATTTGAAAGTATCTATCGATGGCAATTGACATTAGGCTAAAGGAGGAGACCACCACACCGACCGTAGTAATACCGTTCCAAAGCTTACAGGGCAGTAGACCGTAATTCCACTGCTGTTGGATGGAGTAGAGGGGAGTAATCCACAGAGAGGATACCGTAATCAGTAGATCCGATGCCGCCAAATTGGCGATGAATAGGTTGGTTGCGGTCCGCATTTCGCTGGCCCAGAAAATTGTAACCAGTATTACTGTATTTCCTAGAAAACTGCTGATGCCCACACAACCGTACAGGCTTCCAAATAGGGCCAGCATTTGGCTTTCAGTCAGAAGTTTGCTGGAAAATCGCCAGTCAGAACAGTTGAATTGCATGATAGACAAAGCTTTGAGAGAATAAATTATAAAATAGGTTTATCCTAGAAATAAATACAAAAATAATTGTTAACTCGTCAATTGCCTTTTCAGTTAAAAAGGAGGTGACATCGTACGTCGGAATGTTGACCTAACGTTGTAGATTAGACAGATTTTCTGGCATCTTCGTTGAGTTGTTTTGAGACCAGTCAAGTTTTGTGACCAATTACCATGATTGCACTTTGTACGTCCGGGTGACAAATTTTCAATATTTTAATAAATTTTCGATATTTAGTAAAACCACAGCAAAATGACTATGCTTGGTCGATTTGAATAATATTCGTGCCTGTATCGAAACAGAAAAAGAATCTAAACATTGAAATATTTGAAAACGAAAAATTTCCGGGAATATAAAGTGGAAAGTGCCAAACCGAATTAAGTGAATCTTAAGTTATTTTTGACAGAAAGGATTAAAACACTTTCTATCTATGAAAGGAAGCTTCTACAGAGTCTCTAATTAATGATTTGAAATTAAGACTGACAGCCCACTTTTACTTTATGAAATCTTATTTTTCAAAAATTATTTTTTCGTCCCAACATAATCCTAGGTTTAATTAAGTCTTGTCAAATGAACCTGGCCAGTTCTGGCTTTTCATGATTATAGTAAGCCTCTATGAATGAAAGCTATCTGCAGAAACTAGGTATAACTTTATTCAGTTAAAGTTCATAATATGATATGAATGACGTACTGCCCACCCATACAGGGCTCGGGGAAAAGATTATACAGGAAGAAGGATCTAAGGGAAAACTGTACACCTCTGCTTTTCTTGTTAAGCAAAGAAAGCTTTTCGAGCTAAATAAGTACAAAAAATTAGCTGGATACTGAACCTCCGGGTAGCAATATTAATAATTTATTTCTATAATTACAAATTGTTTCCAACGGCCCAGCTAATGGTGAAATTGCGAAAATTACGTCCCAAGTCAAGTAAACTTGGCAAATAATTGTAGATATTACATAGCTTGATTGTATTAAAGTGGTTTGAAATTTCTGTAGCATAAACAGAAACACGGAACCCAACGAAAGTTTGTTTTGAAGATGGGTAAAATGGCTATGCCCTGAAAATAATTAAGTGTTGGAAGTTTAAAATGATGCTTCGTTTGCTAAGATATTGGCACCCCAAACATAAGACAGAACAAAATGCAATTACAGTACGAATAATTGCGTTACAAAAACCAATTACAGGGTGTTTCCTGTGGGAATATGAAAGCAATAAGCGGCATATAGACTCAATGATGAAATTAAAATTACTCAGATACATAAGGAATTCCTCCAAACAATGTGACAGATTTCTAAGGCTCGAACGACTAAAGACTAGACAGGCCGACCACTTTCTTGCAACTAACAAATATTGTATACAGTCGGGGTGTAGGGTGTAAACTAGGTTTTCCTATTAATACTCCTTCCAAATACCACTTGGTTCTACCACTTCTAATGTTGCTTTCAACTGGAGCTGAATCCTTATCAATAACTTTTATTTGGATAAACTTGGAGTGACACAGAGCAAGTTATGGGAGCAAACTCGCTACACTATTTTGGTAATTTATTAATACGTTGCTATTATATTGCTATTGCTCTTAAGGGGGGTCGCTTTGGGTCAAAATTGATTGTCAGGGATTTCGCTCATTTTCGAACACAATATAGGCACATATGTTTTCAAAAACAAGACAAAATATTAGAGTTCGGAACCAAACTGTGACAAAGATATTCGGGGTCAAAGTTTGAAAACTTGAAAATTTCTGTGATTGGCCGTCCAAGGTCAAGTGTCGCGACGAACGCGATTTAAGTGAAGAAAGCTAAAGAAGTGCTGGTGAAATGAACAAACACTATAGAAATAGTTATAAAAGTTCTAGACAATTGAACTACTTTAGTTATACCTTTGAAATCTGCTGATAAAACGTATCTTGAATAGAAATGGAATTTAATCTCTAAACCTGAATCCAATACAACTTTCTGTTATGGTGCCGAAAGCCCGCTTTGCATCCAGGGCTATTTGATGTTACTATTTCTTTGGACTTTTGGTTTACCCTTTCTATTCCGATTTCCTGCGGAGAGGTTCCTGGGGAGCAGTGGACAATTGTGGCTGGGTACTTGTGGTTCTGTGGTTGTTGGAGCCCCGATTTCCGATACCACCTGCCCGAGTTCGTTCCTGTGGTCATTGGAGCCTCGATTTCCGATACCACCTGCCCGAGTTCGTTCCTGTGGTAATTGGAGCCCCGATTTCCGATACCACCTGCCCGAGTTCGCTATGACTGAATACCGACTACCTTTGCTGAAGGCCAAGCGAACGGCCTTCCGAAATCATGCTACAAAGTTTAAAGATGAAGCCGATGAATTGCTTTCAAGAGATGACCCGAACGATGCCGAACAGCTTTCAACCCTCAGAGAAAACCTTCTTCATTTGCACCAAAGAATCGAAAATGCCGACCAAGAAATGTTTGCTGTTCTTCCAGATGAAGAAATCGAAGATGAGGTAAACCTGTCAGTGGAGTTCCAGGTACAGATCAATGATTGCATAATTCAAATAGGCAACAGAATAAGAAAATATGAAAGACAAGAGCTACGAAGTGTAGACAGAAACAGTGACAAGCAGGCCTACTAGAAAATACCACACCCTACTCATACAAAGGCTCTGCTAAATTGCCGAAACTGACAATTTCGAAGTTTGATGGGCGTCCACTAAAATGGAGAGAGTTTTGGGATTCGTTCGACTCGGCAATAAATCAAAATTCAACTCTCACAGACGTAGATAAATTCAATTATCTAAGAAGTTTGTTGACAGGAGATGCTGAAAGAGCAATAACTAAATAAATAAATAAATAAATAAATAATAACAATAATGGCTGTTACCCATGCTAACTATAAAGTAGCTATAGAAACTATACAAGAAAGGTTCGGAAATGAGCAAACCGTAGTGTTTGCCCATTTCGATTGTTTGTTTCGACTATCTCCGTCTTCTAATGCGACAACGAAGCTCAGACCGACATACGACGAATGTGAACGACATATCCGTGGATTAGAAGCCATGGGAGTTACAGAGGATAAGTTTGGAATAGTATTTATTCCATTAATACTTTCAAAATTGCCAGAATGTTTGAGAATCGACTTAAACAGAAAGAATGGATTGAAGAAGTGGGAGTTGAATGAGCTAAGAAAACTTTTAAAAGAAGAAATTGTAGCTAGAGAGCTAGGCAGTAACGATGAAACCCGCGAATCGCAAGCAAGTTCTAGTCTCGCCGACCCCCGAATAAAGAATAAAGGTTCTACTCCTTTTGGTAGCATTTCAGAAAGAAAGACTTTTGGTGAGTCGGTACCCTATCTGCTCCCAATAGAAAATCTCCACATTGCATTTTTGTACTGGTCAACATTTTTCCGACGAATGTCGATAGATATCCGGATGTCGACTCGCGAAGAGCGAAACTAAAAGATCGATGTTTCATATGCTCTAGAACCGGACATCAATCAACGACCTGTCCTCGACCGATTCCATGCTACTATTGTCACGGACAACACTATCGCAGCATATGCCCGACGAAGTTTGACACCAGTAAGGTAACGAAAGCTCTGACGACAGCATGTGCCGACGATCAGGATACGGCGGTGGAGTCGGCAATGGTTTCTCCTAACCAGCATGTTCACATGCAAACTGCCCGTGTTCGTGTGTGCTCCACAGATAACAACCGTGAAGCAGAGATTCGAGTCCTCATGGACACAGGCAGCCAACGATCATATGTAACAATGTTTTAATTAACGATCATACGCTCATTTTCGCACACAATATAGGCACATATGTTTTCAAAAACAAGACAAAATATTAGAGTTCGGAACCAAACTGTGACAAAGATATTCGGGGTCAAAGTTTGAAAACTTGAAAATTTCTGTGATCTCTGCCGTCCAAGGTCAAGTGGAGACACAACGGCAGCGAAATCGGGGTCGACTAATGTGGCAAATTAATACTGTTAGTTGCCTAATATTTCAGTGCTTAAACGACTCCGACATAGCCACTCAGTCGCTCACAATGCAATCTTCAATCGTGAACTGATCTTTTTCATCTAACTATGCCCTCAAAATTTATCTTGCTCTAACTTTACAAATACTACATTTCAAACACATAGTTCTATTAGAAAAGGTGTTCAGCTCATCATTAGCTATCGAATGATATCCAATTTGTCTATATTTGGAAATTTCAAAAGTTGAGTTTTGTGACGTATAAGTGATCAAAGGAGCCGACACGACAGAAAAGTTCTACCTTGAAGCATTTGCCTTTACCATAATGTCCGGCAGGCATTGAGAGTTTTATGTGGAGGCAAGAAAAGTTAGAATGCTGCGAGCCGGCTAATATAGAATTGAGATTGGGCTAAGAAATACGGATCTAAGGTTGAATATTCGGATTTGAGTCATGTTCTTGTTTTTCTGATTAATCTTGTTTGCTGATTCTGTCTTGATTTGTGTTTTGCATCTGTTTACGATCCAATTGTGACCTTTGACTTTATTTTGTAGTAGCTAGTTTGTCGGTACTGTTTCTGTTTTGATCCTTATTAGCTAGGTATAAAATGTATAATTGCCGAGATTGGATAGTTTTTTCTGCCTGTGGTTTTGCCGTCTGGTTATTGTCTCCATTTCTGCGGTGTTGGTTTTGAAGTCGTTAATTGAACCGTAGTTGCGAAGATTTCGTGGTTTTGGAAATGCAAGTTTGAAAAGAAAGTCCATTTAGAAAATTTATAGGTTTGTTTGCAAGAAGGTTCAAAATTTGGGGACTTATCTCCCCGAGAAACTAAGTGGGGTTAATGCGTCCAAGTTTGGGATTTTTGGGAGCCTACTTCACCCCACGAGCTGAGTTTATACATCACGGAGAAGTGACGTATGATAACACAACACACACACACACACACACACACACACACACACACACACACACACACACACACACACACACACACACACACACACACACACACACACACACACACACACACACACACACACACACACACGCACACGCACACACAAACACACACACACACGAGAAACGAATTACACGAAAGAGAGCCGCAAGCTCCGCCTCTGCACGTCAGCACACATGATTGACAGGTCTTCCCCGAACCTAAAAATTTCCGAAAATTCAAAGTCAGTTGTGGTTGTGCTGCCCAGCTATACGGTAGCCACTCTTGCTCAGGTATTTTGCGTTTAACGCTGTGTTGGATTTTGGACCGAGGGCCCTAGACGGGACAGACCGGTCTTAGTTTGGATTGTGATTGGAAGGTCAGAGAGGACCTATTTATTCTGATGTTTTGGGGCCAGCCACGACTCGCACCAGTTTCTATTCTATTCTCAGAGTTACTTGATTATTATTATTATTATTATTATTATACCCCTCTGTGCCTATTTTCTCTTCTTCGGAGGACCTGTCAGCGAAGCCAACTCACACTCAATTGGAATCGGGAACCGCTAAGGTAACTGGAGTTTGTATTAAGTTGAAATGACCAAGAGCGTTTAGACTAATCTAAGATTTTCAAGGTCAAATCCAAAAATTGAGGTGATTTCTGGACCACGGCATTTATGAATGTACATTTGGTTTTTGACTATTGACTGTTTCTCAATGTTTGTGCTTACGTACTATCACTTTTATCTGTAGATAATTATATGAACTTGTAAATTAATACCTGTGACCGCTTCATTAAAATACTCTTTAATTTATCATCATGCGTTCACTTGGCTTAACCTGCGTCAGATCGAGCGAGAGAGTCTAGAGCTAGTTTTTAGATAGGAATCCTGATTAGTCTAGGTAGCCTGAAGATAAGCGACCAAGTCGGAATAATTTTATTAGTTAGAGGAATTATATGGACCCCTGTGTTTACTTCAGTGTAATCAGTGGATTGACTATTTCACACCGGTGCTCTGTGATAAACCAAAGTGGTCTGCGGGTAATTTATAAAGAAGGAAGGAAAAACGACCCCCTCCAATTAGCTTTTTTGTTACATGTGGAGCCCGCCTTTGGAGGAAAAAATATTGGAGTTTTTTAAACAGAATTTTTAGAAAGGTGAATTGCAACTTTTTTTGAAGTTTTTTCTCTAAAAAATTCTGGGCTCCTATTTTTTCCAAAAGAACTCCTCATTTTTGATTGATTCTTAATCATAGTGTGTGTACCGAAAATTTACTATTTACGTAGGATAAACTACTGTTTGGTAGTTGTTTACTTAGGTAAGATAATTCTACGTACTACCTACAGATTGTGAAAATGCCGGATCCTGCAGATACGGGAGGGGTAACACCTCCCAATCCACCTGAGCAACCTAAATCTCTGCCCCCTACCCCTCCACCTGTTGGACCGGAAACCACTGCTCTAACAGAATTGACGAAAACTTTAACCGAATTCAACGCGGTAGTTAGGGCTCAAGGAATAGCAACGGCTTTCAGTTCAGATCCAATACATCATGGTCACTCGTCTGAATCGTTTGAAGAGCATGTCGAAAAATATGAAAGGTTTTGCAGTGTCATGAATTTTGACGAATGGCAAAAGGTCCATACTTTCTCTAGTTCCCTGAAAGGACGTGCTCTCGAACTCTTCAGAGTGCCCAAGGATAGTAGAGGTAACTGGGCTGACATGATAGAAGAAGCAAAGAAGATAATGGTACCCCCACACAGCACTGCACGCCTCTTCCCTGATGTTCCAGGTGAAGCAAGAGAAGGGCGAGTCAGTAGCTAATTACTTGATGCGCTTGAACAAATACGCCAGGCTTAGTTTTAAAGAGCGGATGGATTTTCTGAAAAGCAAGTTGACCTGCTAAAGTTACGTTTGTTGCTCTTTGGATTGCAAACAGATCTTAAAAACCGAGTGCCTCCTGCTTGTTCCACATTAGCTAAGGCCGTTGAAAGAGCTCAACTGGCAGAAGGGGAATATCCGGGTGAGGGATATCTGTCCTTTTGGAACCAAATTTCAAGGGAGAGCAGGACGCTCCCGCGGTAATTGCCGAAGCGGAAAAAGCTGTTGCGGGTGGCAATGGCCGGTGCGGATAAAAATGAACGTACTCGAGAATTGCCGCCCGGCATAATGAGCGGGCGTAACAAAAAGAAAGGGTCCTAAAGCGGGGCCAAAAGGTAAGACAGTGAAAACAAAAATTTTTGAGAGCCATGATAAGGCCAAGAAAATCCTAAAAACGTTTGAAATTCAGCGCGAACATCTAAATGATAATAGCCAGATTTGATATCGAAAGTCACCATGTAACCAGCATAGCTAACCATGTAACTAAGCTGAGCGTAACTGACAACAACTTGTGCGATGACGTAGGACGCGCTTTTTATACTGTATCATCAGGAGAATATGCAAATAGTTATGCAAATGAAGCGGAAAAGATTCTGCATTAAAGCATTTGTTTAATGTCAGGTCAGGGCTTTGAATGTTTTTCACCCGAATTTTATCAGCAATTAACCGTCGTCGTATAAATACGATTATATATATATATATATATATATATATATATATTTGTGTGTGTGTATGTATGTATGTAATAACGCCAACGATGGGGACATTTCAGGTATAAACATGTCAACGTGGGGACCTATCAAATCTTTGTGGGGACCTGAAATCCTTTGTGGGGACATTTGATCTTATGTACATCTGACCTTACGAATTTTAATTAGCTTATAATTAAGAGATGGCTTAGACTTAGACGTATTAAAGCACGCTCTGTGCTAAGCCTGCGAGCTCTATAAAAAGCACGCCCTCAGGTTAGGAGGTATAGCCGGGAAGACGCCCTTACACCACACTGGCATACTTTGATTTAATCAGCCGACCTGCAATTCCTAGGCATTAGAGGCCGAATTTCAAATTAACAAGCGGAGGGTGTTAAATTGTCAGCGTTCAAGTGAACTCCGAAAGGTTGAAATTAGCATAATAATCTAGTCTCGCTGCCGAGGACGTTTCAGGATTGAAAGCCGTAGAGCGTTCTACTCAAGAACCAAAGCTCGGTGGTACGATCCCCGCCCTGGACACTTTTCTTCACATCCTTCAATCCTGATCTCAACCTATCGTATTTGCAACTTCTCACAACTGATTCGATTTCATTCGAAACCTTAAAAATACTCATTTCTATCTTCTGGTTTATTTGTAACGTAAGAAAAAAGTAAAAATGAGAACCTGTATACACTTATTCAGTTAAATCAACAGTTTATTTAATTCTGCGAAGTCTTAATTAGGTGGTAGCGATAAATGTCTATGAAGTCCCAGTTAACAAACTGAATATATGTCAGATGGTTGAAAAGATTTGCATTTAAATTCACAACTACAGCAACCGAATCAAGAGGTGTGGAGGTGACAGCATACTACATACCAGTTCCAGCTAGGGAATATTTAGGTTTTTGTTGTAAGCTAAATTTTTCTACCTTAGAGAGCTGCCTCTATTGGTTAACATTCGGAATGTCGTTACTGGTCAACTTAACCTATTTGCATATTGGGCTAATGGGCGATCACCCTGCGGAACAATGGACATTTAGCTTGATCGTTGAAGTAATTATTGAACCAGTGGTCTGTATGTATGGAGTCGTTGGAAATTCTCTAGCTGATACGATTTTTTTGCGAAACGGGAAAACCAATGCATCTAATGGATATTATCTGGCAGCTTTGGCGACGTGCGATATTGGGCTGTTGATGAGTAACATATTATTTATCAGTGCCCGAGAAATTTTAGTACTAACTGGGAATTGTATGGCTAACCAGGGGCCAGTTTCATAAAAATGTTCTCGACTTCTCGAGTCTAGTAGCTAAACTTCGCTGGAAGTTTTCGAGATCCGCAAGTCGCATTGAAAGTCACGCTGAAAAAGTTCTCGAGTTCTCGAGTCAAGTTCTCTGGTCAATTTCGGCCGGAGAAAATTTCGCCAACTTGAGACCTAGTGCTCGAGAAATGTTTGAAAATCTAAATTTGTAATTTTTTTCTTCCTGCTTCAATAACTTGCATAATTTACCGAATAGTTTGAGCAACTAAATATACTAATCAGGCTTATATTTTAAGTATTTATGCAGATCAACAGAATCAAGCCGCTTTTTGAAAATAAAAACGTTTGGAACGGATATTACGTCAGAATTCAACGTATTCCAAATTGGAACTATCCTATTTGCAAAAAAATGCTTTCGGCAATCGAGCCTAGACCTACAATTTCGCAGTTTCAACTCATGGCCACGTGTGCCTGATTTGACCGCATAAGAGAAAAATTCCGCAGAATTAACATTATCCACTTCGTAGATAATCTTGTAAGCTTGAGCAAGATCGGCTTTAAGTCTACGACACTTAAGTGTATCAAGTCCCGTAAATCTAAGGCGATCCCTGATGAAAGCTCCCGAATTTCCGGTATTCCTTTTGTAAATCGTCTCTGAAGTAGTTCTAACTTATTGATATCCTTCATTAGATGTGGGGACCAGACACAACAGCTATACTCCAAAATTGGTCTGACGTAAAGTGTATACATAGCTAATAAAAATTTTGAATCACGACAGCAAAATGACTTAAAAATAACAGCAGTTTTTTGGAACGCTTTAGCACATATTTTATCTACATGCATAGAAAACTTCAAATCTGAAGTAATCTAAACCCCCAAATCTTTTACGGATTCAACTTTCGGTATGTTTGATCCATTGATTTCAAAATCGGAAGCAAGATAATGCGAACCAATTTCAAGGAGCATACTTTTATTAGACGCAATCGAAAGTTGATTTTCTGACGCCCAGTCAAAAAAACATTACTACAGTCATTTTGGAAACACGCAAAGTGGTTTGCAGAGGCTCCCGAGAAAAATATTTTGGTATCATCTGCGAAAATCTTTACTTTTGAGTTAACGCAAACATCAGGAAGATCATTAACATAAATAAGAAAGAGCACGGGTCCAAGAACACTACCTTGGGGCACTCCGCTAATCACTTCAGCAACGTCAGAAAGTATATCTCTTACCCTAGCATACTGAACCCTTCCCGTTAGAAAAGACTCTAACCAATTTAGAGCCCGCCCACATATCCCGTACGATCTAAGCTTACTCTTAAGTTTGAGATGTGAAACAGAGTCAAAAGCCTTGCTTATGTCCAAATACAGAACCTTCACCCCCTCTTTTTCATTAAGTTTGGTTGACCAATAATTCAGACATTCTAATAACTGAGTCTGAGTTGAGCGGTGAGACATAAAACCATGTTGGTCACTGCTTATTAGTTTGTTTTTGAGCAAATGGTCGAGCAAAAATCTCTTTAAAATCTTCTCCATAATCTTACAACAGATACAAGTCAGTGATATTGGTCTATAATTTTCTGGAGCCGATTTGTTACCCTCTCCTTTATAAATAGGTACTACGTGCGCTACTAACCAGTCTTCTGGCAGAACCCCATCATTTAAAAGATTGCTGAAAGATTGTCTGAAGTGGTCGGCAAAGTTGATATTTACAAAGCTTAAGGAACCTCGCAGGAATTTTATCTGGGCCAGCCGCAGAGGCAGAATTTAGGGTATTAATAGCTTCAAGTACAGAGGCACCTGTAAACAGCACATCATCAAAACCGGTATCAAATTCCTTTTCCGTCAGATGGACGGTCCTCCCATCGTCCCGCACAAAAACAGACTCAAACTGACAATTTAAGAGGTTAGCCTTGTCCTTATCTTCAACAGCTATTTTATCATTTACACACAATACAGATACATCCTCTTTGCAACATAGTTTACGTTTCACATAGGCATAAAAAGCACGGTTTGAAGGACTCTCTATGTATTTTAATTCTGAGCTTAAATTGAATTTTCTAATTTCCGTGTCGCACTTAGCAGAAACTTCATTAAATCGCAACTTATTTTCGTTGCTGCATGACTTTAACAATACTTTATGCAATTTTCTTTTCCGTGTTAAAAGACGCCTAATGTTTTTGGGATATTTAGGTCTTTTGCCGGCAGAAAGTGTTTTCTTTGGAACGTGCTCCTCAATAATTTGCAAACATAACTCTTTAAAAACAAGCCACTTATCGTTTACAGAAGCATAGGGGGCAAATAAATTTCCCCAATTCATTATTTCAAGCTTAGTTATCATACCTGCATAGTCTGCCTGATCCCAGCAGAAGTATGACCGGCTGCGAGAAGATTGAAAATCTGCATCTACATTAAAGCACAGAACAATGGTCACTGTTAGCTACGGGGGAACAAATTTTGACATCAGAAATCAAGTCAGGGATATTTTCAAAAACAAGGTCTAACGTACTGCTTCCTCTTGTAGGCTCAAGAACTTTTTGATGAAAACCATTTCCCAAAAACAAATTTAAGAATTTATCCTGATTAAAAGTTGTGACAGCCTGCGGTACCTTCCAATCCACACCAGGCAAATTGAAGTCACCTGTGACAATTAAGGGGGTCCGCTTATTTAGCAAAAATTTCAAACAGTTTTCTAGACTTACAAAACAGTCGGTACAAGAATCAGCTGGCCTATAAATTTACTATTCAAATTTCTATTTGTCGCTTGCTCGAAACTGCCGCTCTGTATTACTTCCTTTATAACTCCAAATAAGCTAGAATCAAGAAATAACCTGACAGTAGCAGTTTACGTATGGAATCTTACTATCACCTTTGGCGAACAGATCTGTGCTGTAGTGTACTGTATTGTACTGTATTGTACTGTACTGTACAGTATTGTAGTGTATTGTAAATCAGCTTTTTTTGCATCAAATCGATACAAAAGGAGTTACGCTTGCTTCATGCAGGACCATTCTTCTGTGCCGACATTGTCACTGTCGTGTCCATTCATTTCCACTCATTCCGTCATTCCGTCCAACTGACATTTCCACTAGAGAAGTCTCACTCTGTCTGAGCTAGCGAGCGGTTGTGTTATATCAACTGCGCATAATTGTGTACGCACACATATGGTGTACATCCTGTGCATCTGCGCGTAACGTATGCATTATCGATTCTTCTTCAATTTGTGATTTTGTTACAACTGACTCAACGATATGTGCGAATATATTTGTCTTTTAGTTTATGGGTTTTTGGATTATTTTTGTTTTTACGCCTAATTTCTTAATTATCTAGTTTCTGTCCTGTACATTTTTAGCGACCATTGTACTACTTTTTTAATTATATTTCGGATATTCTTACTCTCGATTTTTCAGCTCTGTTATACCCGGGACGATAAATAACCGCCCATTGAAACCCTGTTGGATCAGCGGATCATTTACCCATGGTTCAATGCTCGCTGTCCTGTATTCATTACGAGTGTATGGGACTTGCTAGTATATAGGAGTCAAGCCTATGTCTGTAAGTCTTGTGTTCCAAGTTTAACTGAATCGGAACAATCCGACTTGACCAAGTTGAGTCAGCATGAAAAAGTCTGGTGTTATGCTGATTCAACTGCTGGCTCTGCATTGACGCAAAATATTCCACTACCAAATTCGGACTTGCAGTCTGGGCCCCTGAACGGCGGTAACTCGTGTTACCATTGAATATCTAGAAAAATGGGGCAAACGGAACAATCTTGCAACTTGTGGGTTTCCTGAAAAATATCCTGGGGCACTGAAATGAAGCAGAAACAAGGGGGCACAGCCAAGATTGAATTATACTGTGAAAATCTAAAAGTACCGACCAGCTGTTGTGTGCACCTTTCGGAAAGAATCCCGGAAAACGATTCTCAAGGTCTGCTCTCAAGACAGACATGGTACAAAACGAGCTGTCCTTTTCAAAGGTGGTACCGGTCTGCTGCCACGGAATAAGTACTGTGCTAATGCTTTATTTATGTCGTTCGTCAGACCAGACCTTACCGAATCTGAAAGCGCCGCCGACCTGAAGTTACGAACTGAACAGAAGAAGAGAGACAGAGAAGAAAGATCTGATCATCCGACATGGTAAAATCATTGAGCGCCCGAAAGAGCAGGCGGAAAACTACTAAACCCAACCAGTTTAACAGCGATGTTTCTTGTTTGTTTCCGTTTGTTTTCTTGAATATACGTAGTATCAAATCTAAGATTCCTGATGTTTGCTTTGAAGTGTCTCAGAAAAGGACCACTTTTTGACAGTAACTTGGTTAACCACTGAATTACATGACACAATCTGCGATACTATCTGTCATACTCATGACTTTGTTCGTGGCGATGATTGTTGGAGGAATGGGGCGGGAGGTGGGGTTCTTAATATGCTAATATCGAAACGGTATAATTCCAAACTTCTAGAAATTGGGACCAATAGATTTTTGAAGCTGCTTTCTGCGACGTATTTGTGACCAAAAGAGACAGCATTCGTGTATGTGTATCTTACAGAACTCCTTCTGCTGACAAAACTGAATCAACAAATGAATTCATAAAGAAATTTCGTCAGAATTTGGCAAATGCGAAACGGCATTTGTTTTCGGAGATTTTTACGATTCCGTTCTTGACTGGAAATTAACCAATCATATGCCTAAAAATGAAGCAAATTTTCATACAGCAATATTACAGCTAGGTTTAACTCAGTGCATGAACGAAACTGCTAAAATTCGTGGAAACGTCCTGTATTTTAAATCAAGTCTTTAAAAATAGTCTTCACTTCAAACTCGCTTTTAATGTCAAATTTTAGTTTTTCTGAGCCATTTTCGAAGTCAGACCATACTGAAATTAAAGGAGTAATAGGACCTCTTTACATTCAGCAAAGAAGTCGAAAATAAATAAATTTTATAATTTAAACGAGCTGAATACAGACAAATGGCGGTTTACTTGAGTGCCATAAACTGAGCTGAGTGTTTCAATGTAAATGATGTAAACTGAATTTAGAATATTTTCAAGGCAAAAATTTTCAATGCAATTCGGCAGTTTGTTCCGTTATGTAGTTAGGCTAGTAAAATTTTTCTTGGTCTGTTAATACAGTCAAACTACATAGAGTTAGCGATCACAGCATCAAAATTATAAATAAAATCAAAATTTTGTTAACACGCAAAAATGGCAAGTAGCATCAAAATTTCTGATTTTTCAAAACTTGTTCGAACTCCCAGATATCCCGAATGAATTAGAAGCTTGGAAAAATTATTCCAATCCAAAAAAATTGTCAAAACTTTATTTGAAAATTAGACCTGTCAGTTTTTTGTGGTAAGAATATGGAGTTTGTCGCCGCAAATGAGTTAATTAGCTATCTTGAGGCAAATGGATGAAGCTCCACTCAATTTAGTTTTTGCAAGTACAGATCCACTGTTAGCCAATTACTAGAATAATCTTTGATTGACAATAAATTAATGAAGACTTAATTTTCTTAGATATTGCTATATTCTTTGATACCGTAATCTCATGCAAAACTGCTTCAAATTCTCAAATCCATTGGCATTGATGGAAAACTATTAGCCAGGATTGAAATTTGTCTTTCTAATAGAAAACAATTTGTTGAAATTTGCAGCTGTCGCTCTACTACTTCTAGTGTTGCTTCTGGAGAACCCAAAGGTAGCATCTTGGGCCCACTCCTTTTCTTAATTTTACATAAATGATATTTCCACTGTTTTAAACAAGTTAAGAATCAGACTCTACGCGGATGCCAAACCTTTTATAGCTTATAATTCGAATTTTAATAATTTTGTTGAGATTCAAGGAGAACTGAGTAGAGTCTATGAGTGGGCCAATTCGAGACAACTAAAGCTCGCTGCGTCAAAATGTTTTGTCATGCATCTTAGCAATAGAAATCTAGAAAATATGTATCGTCTTGGAAATTTAAATTTGGAAACCATAAATTGTTTTCCTGA